>JAOPHQ010001632.1:0-15127 GCA_030340625.1 Merluccius polli | reverse complement strand
CATCACCTCCACCATCAGCACCACTATCACTATCACCACCACCACTATCACCACCACCACCACCACCACCACCACCACTATCACTATCACCACCACTATCACCACCACTACTATCATGCCCACCACTACTTTCATCACCTCCACCACCACCACCACAATCACTATCACCACCACCACCACCACTATCATCCCCATCAGCACCACCATAACTATCATCACCACCAGTATCACCACCACCACCTGAATGACACACGTACATCAGCTAATGATTTGTGCTATACGCACAATAAACCATATAGAGTTTAGGTGATGGTGCTGCTGCACTGATACAACACATACTGACATACTGCGGACCTAATAGAGGACTGTGAGTTATGATTATTAAGTTTCGACTCAGCGGGCCATGTGGCCAGACACACACACACACACACACGTCTGGCCAAGCGCGTATGGCACACAAGGCCTTAGTCATCACTTAAACGCCTGACAGGCCGTAATGTTTACACAAATACACAAAGACAAATAATGACACACACAGAACACATTCAATTTGTATGTTTTTACAAAGAACCACTGCACACGCCTCTCTCTCTCTCGCTCTCTCTCGCTCTCTCTCGCTCTCACACACACACACACTGAATCGCTGGAGATGACTGAACCATGAGGTAAAAGCTGGCCATATGCGGCTAACACGCACAAAAGTGTAAGTCCCAATTCTTTGACGCATACAAATCAAAATCAGAATTCAAAGCCGCTCTCTGGTTTGCATTACCGCCCTTGTCTTGTCCACCACGGTCAGCGCGGCCAGTCAAAACACACACACACGCACACACACGCACCCCCCAACCCCCCCTCCATCTTGATTTGAGCGAGCGAGCACCGGGAGACATCTGAGAAAGTAAGAGGAGAGAGAGAGCGAGCGAGACCAGAGACCGAGAGCGAGCGAGCGAGAGAGAGAGAGAGAGAGAGAGAGAGAGAGAGAGAGAGAGAGGACAAAGTCGGAAAAAAAGGAGAAACAACAGCGATATGCCACATCCAATACGGACTATTTACGCGGAAAATGTGCTCCTTCTCCTAACAGGTCCATGGGAATGTGGCGCGCTGGCTCTCGGCCTGGGCAAATGTCTTCCCTATGTGTGGACTCACTAGCCCCTTGCTTTTGTCATTCCTGCTGAAAGAGCAAGCGGCCCTCGCAAGGTGCAAGGGGAAAAGTGCCTCTGGTAAAACTGAGCTTCACAGGGGTTTGTGGTCAGGGCTTTTTTTTTTTTTTTTTTTTTCCCCTCCCTTTCCATTTTTTTTTTTCGGTTACCTTGCGAACACATGTGAAACCGGGACGGGTTTGGGAAAAAGAGTGCGAGAGAGAACGAACAGAACGAGAGGGAGAGCCGAGGAGGAAAAGAAGAAGGAGAATAGAGAGGGAGGGAGGGAGGGAGGGAGGGAGGGAGGGAGGGAGGGAGGGAGGGAGGGAGGGAGGGAGGGAGGGAGGGAGGGAGGGAGGGAGGGAGGAGCGAGGGGGAGAGAGAGGTTTAGCATCAACGCCGTGGTCCTGTGGTTGAACCTGAATGTGGGAGGTCCAGGACAACCCCCCCCACCCCACACACACACACACACACACACGCACACACACCACACTCCCTCCACCGTCCCTCCTTACCTCACCTCTCTCCCCCCCCCCCCCCTTCCCCCCCCTCATAATACAACATAATACAACACAACACAACACCACTATAAAACGCCTTTTCGGAAACATCCCGGATGGCTTTTAAAAAGATCTGCAGAGGGCAACTGGGGGGGAGGCGGCTCGGAGAAAAAGGGGGAGGGGGGGGAGGCTGGAAGTAAGCTTGCCCAGAAAGGGGGGGAGGGGGGGGTGTTGTTGTGAATCGATGGGTGTCCACAAAATACTGGCACCGCTCCTGGCCTCCAGCTCGCTGTTCTGGGCCGTCCCCAGCACCTTTAAGAGGCTATTATAAAACGGATAGTCACGGCCCTCGATTCTGATTGGCTGGAAGCCGTTGTAAAATGCTCCATAAACGCACACCTGTGACCGCATGACAATTCATTTTTGGTATTAATGCGCCCGTACGCTAAAAAGCCCGCATGCTAGCCTGTGTTGGCTTGGCAACCGTTTTTGCCGCCTTAAAGGAACTATATCGCTTGGCGGAAGAACGGCGATTTGTTTTCAATAAACGATCGCATTTTATGTTTGCCGTGTTTGTTTGTTTTGTGAAATCTTTACCAGGTAGTCCATAGTAACCGTTTAAGTAACCGTTTTATGAAGGCATCGTGATGCTTCGCGCGGCGCCATAACAACGCCCCCTAGCTGTCCTAAAGTCGCTGTAAAACCACGGCCTCTCGCGGCTTATTGCTTAATTAGAGTGTGAATTTTACCAATCAAACGGCGTCGAGCGCCGCGCTAGCGCAGCCGAGCGCTGTTGTTGTTTTACCGCGAGGAGAATGTTTTTTGTTGGCCTCCTCGGCGGCGGCGGCGGTGGCGGCGGCGGACGTGATTGGCCGGGGCGGTGAGGCTGTTAGCCATTACCCTGACAGGCCCAGCACACGCTCCAACATCTGGGCCCTCATCGCTGTTACACGGCAACCAAATTACATGTTGTTGTTCTTTTTGACAGATAATGTTTTCAGTAATCAGATAATTGCTCAGCACCAGAAATACCCCCCACATTTTTTTTCTATATACGTGTGTATGTGTTTGTGTGCGTGTGTGTGTGTGTGATGCTGTTGAAAATACATGGCAGGAAGCCTACTCCTGGATACATCGCAAAATATTTTCATCAAAGCATGGGAGCAGGAAGCGTTGCTGTTGCTCTTTGTGTGTGTGTGTGTGTGTGAGTGAATTTGTGGATGTATGTGTGCACGTGTGTGTGTGTGTGTGTGTGAATGGGTGAGTTAATTCGTGTGTGTGTGTGTGTGTATGTTGTGTGTGTGTGCATGCATATGTGTGTGTGTGTGTGTGTGTGAATGTGTGTGTGTTTGTGAGTGCATGTGTATGTGTGAATGTGTTTGTGTTTATAAGTGCATGTGTGTGTGTGTGTGTGTGTGTGTTTATGAGTGCATGTGTGTGTGTGTGTGTGTGTGTGAATGCGTGAGTTAATTTGTGGATGTGTGTGTGCGTGTGTGTGTGTGTGTGTGTGTGTGCAAGCATGTGTGTGCATGCTCTTTCCTCCTCATCAGCGCCCGGGAAGCCCCTGTCAGAGCGCCGGGTGTTGTTCCACTCTCAATCAGGACGTGTGTTTCCACATCTGCCGCCGCAGCCTGCATGTTCTCCATTACCCCAAACATGTCAGCCATTAAACGCTCGCATGATAAAAATGGCCGCAAAGTATGCCGAACACGCCAAAGCCTACATGTAAGGGCGGAGACGTCCTGATTGGGTTATGTGGCCGCATATTATTATTCCCCCCCCCCCCCCCCCACCCTCCTGACCCAATCAGCTCGCGTGTGCTGCCCCCCCACCGCTGAACACACACACACACACACACACACACACACGCACACGCTGTTGTGGCGGCGGCGGCGAGAGGATTTCCCCTTCCACTAGGAACATTCACAATCTAAAGGCCGCCCATAATTGGCTCTCAAATACTTCACACCCTTCCACGGACATAAACATTATCAAGAATTAAGTATTAAAGAAATGTAATAGCGAGGGGGTGAAGCCAATAATCCACTTGTATCAACAAACCAAAACGTTTGGGTTTTCTTTCTTCTTCTTCTTCTACTTCTACTACTTCTTCTTCTTTCCTCCCCAACCTTGCGAAGCGCCCAGCAAAAACCTCTGGGCTCCTCGTCCAAACCTCAGCCTGTTCCTTCATGTGAGTGAGTGTTTCCACAGAGCCGTGTCTACCCAGGCTCCGTCTCAGAGGAGCACCCGGCTACCGAGCGTTCAAACACACCATTCCACATTTACAGTTATTAGTATTAATATAATATAGATATATTAGAACTTACAAATGTAGGCGCAAATCACATACAGATTTCTTTCGGTCTAGCGAAACGTGCAACATTTCTCAAAATGACATACAGCTACCAAGCATTCGAAATAACGATAAATCAAGTATATACACTCACATATATATATATATATATATATATATACAGTAAATATATATATATATACAGTAAATATAAACATACAAATATGTGTGCATATATATATAGGAGTGGGTCAGCTCCGGATTTCCATTGCTCTCGCTTTACCCTCAACACGTCTAAGAATAACATACAGCTACACATTTTTATAACACGGCTTTGTTGAATACTCGATTCTGATTGGTCGATTACAGCATTCTACGGTCCGCTGCTATAACAGACCGTTGCTATGTTTTTCCCACCGTTGAATCTAACAGAATTTCTTTTGTTAGCCGGAGCAATAAAATCATTTTCAAATCAATAAAATCATTTTTTGTTGTTATATTTTTCGCGCCGGAGGTCCTGCATCCCGCTGTTGGGGTTTATTTCCTTACCCCTTACATAATATATACCCATAAACATACACATTTCTATCGGCTCCGGCTTCGTCCCATCACTTCCTCTCTGTATGAGTGATGGTCATAAACGCACAGTGCTCACCAGTGGCCTGGCTAATTGTAGCGCTAATTGTAGCACGGTGTTTAGTGCTTGCCAAGAATAGAAAGTGCCATGTGGCCGAGTGTCTTGGGGTTTAATCCTGGCCTAGATAGCCAGCTAGCAGAGAGGTGATTGTCCTTCCGCAATTCAATTAAAGAGCGAACGCGCTTTGTGTTGTTGTTGCCTCCTGCTCGTCTGCAGCACCGTTGTAGTTTTTAATCGTGTCTTTTCACCAATACAGCGATATAGATTGCAGATGTTCTTCCTCCTTTCCTCCACCTGTCTCTATCTCTGATTGTTTACATCTCTATGTGTGTGAATCTCTCTCTCTCTCTCTCTCTCTGTCTCTCTCTCTCCCTCTCTCTCTATCTATCCATCTATCTCATGTAGTTTCTCTGTCAAACATACAGGGAAAGAAAATCGGGGGGTCTATTTTATGCTCCACAGATGAAAGGCATTAGTGAATGCATGGCAGAGAGGGACACCGAGGGAAGGGAAGGGAGAGAGGGAGGGAGGGGAGAGAGGGAGGAGAGGGAGGGAGGGGGCGAGCAAGCCCTTCCCTCTGTTCCTGCGACATCAGCGTTTTTTTGCAAATTTGCAATTAGTCTTAAGGGCCAGTGTAAATTAGGTCTCCTGACAAACGAGCTACAGCGACGGGACACACACAAGTTTCAATAAATCTGCGAGGGGCTCTTTGCTGTGGGCAGTGGCTTCCTACGCTTCACGGCCCCTGGGGAGGTTCCCTGCAGAGAGAGAGAGAGAGAGAGAGAGAGAGAGAGAGAGAGAGATGGGATCCATATCCCATACAGCGGCAGAGCACTACAGTAAATCCACCAGGAAACCGCCCCACAAAGTTGCCTCCCTGCGTGCCACTGCTGTACCGACGACGGTGCAGGAATGTGTTTTTCCCACGAAGATGAACCGCGAAGTGAGAGAGAGAGTAAGGAATATATAAATAGCTGGATAGATAGATGGATAAATACATGAATAGCTAAAGTATCCGTATGTTTTTGTGTTATCCCTCATTTGCCCATCAAATCAAATCAAATCAAATTTATTTGTATAGCCCTTTACAATAGCCGAAAGGTACCCAAAGTGCTTCACAACAAAGCCATAAAACAATACATAACACATACATAACATACAAATACAATTAAAAGTGCTGTAGTGCTGCAGCGCTGCAGGGTATTAAAAACCTTCCATAAATACATAGAAAGGAGCGGACAGAAAGAGTCCACCTAAGAAACAGGACTGCCCTAGTCAGAATTGAACGCCAATCTAAAAAAGTGGGTCTTAAGCTTCGATTTAAAAAGGCTGAGATCAGCCCGTATGAATTTCCTTTTGAAAAATAATGAATCATAAGGAGACATGAGCATGTTGGGTGTGTCTCACGTGGGTGTAAATGAGTAGGTGGCTCCGTGACGATGCTCATCAGACCGTGCGAATACCAAAATATTAATAAAAAAGCATAGGTACGAATTTCAGCAGACTTTTATTTTGGAAAATACAAGGGAGTCATAGGGAGACTTTTGACAGCGTGAGTTGGGTGTGGCTCTGCGACGATCCTCCTCATCAGAATACCAAAAAGTGTAAGTAAAAAACTTCACCGGTTTCCCTCAGACTTTTACTTTGAAAAACCAATTCATCATGGCATCGAGACGTATGTCTGCGAACCTCCCGAGAACGAGGGAGGGTAAGGGGTGTGTGTGTGTGTGTGTGTGTGTGTGTGTGTGTGTGGGGGGGGGTGTCGAGTGAATCTAATGCGGGTGTACAGAGTACAGAGTACATGGCCCTGCGACGCGGCTCATCGGATCACAGGCAGGAGAACACTTTAGCAAGAAGACCCAGAGTGCTGTGGGGTCCCAAGCCGGGGAGAGGAGAGTCTAAGGTTGCGTCTCGGCTCGCTTTAAACACATTAGAGACGGCCCTGCGCCGGGCCAGCGCCGGGCCTGATTTGATCTTCCCCCTGCCTCCCTGGGAACACATCAAATATAAGGGGTTTCACTTTTTGAAAGACTCGATGATGGTGATGATGCTGATGCTGATGCTGATGATGATGATGATGATGATGATGATACGATGCTGCTGCCCTCCTCTGCTTCATGCGTGCTTATCGACGACGCATCGACTTACACATTCTGGGCCATAGGAGGAGAAACAGAATAAGAGGTGTCTGTGTGTGTGGGTATGTGTGTGTGTGTGTGTGTGTGTGTGTGTGTAGGCAGGCTTCTGGACACCAATGACACCTAATGGAGAGGCCGGAGCAGAGGGGGCGGACCGGGATCATGTTCAAATGGATTCCTGGTTACCGTCGGCGCTAATCCGATTGGACAAAGGAACACGCCACAATAAAGTGCTGCTTAAAGTCGTGAAATGTGTTTAAAGGGGAGGCAAACTGATGACAAAGCTGGGGAATGTAGCATGGGACCGTGAATAGCATTAAAGGCCCATTTGTCTGCATTACCTGGATGGGAAGGAGTTACTTCCAGCAGGAGGAAGCGCGATGCCAGAGTACAATAATGTGCCGGCTAGGGGGGGGGGGGGGGTGGGGGGGGACGGCTTACGAGGTTACACACAGAGGTAGTCCCAGATTCAATTGGCCGCAATGGAGATATTCGGAAAGCAGAGACTGAGACTTGGGCCTCATGTTACAGTGTGACTGCATCAAGCACCGCCGTACCGAGGTGCTTTGTTATGTTATACTGTGTGTGTGTGTGTGTGTGTGTGTGTGTGTGTGTGTGTGTGTGAGATAGTAAGTCACTGCGTGTCATTTTAATGGCAGATGAAGGGAAGAGACAAGCTTAGAGGATATACAATTAATTTATTATTATTAACTACAATATACCTTTGTGGCTGGGATAGCGTAGTGTTGTTCTACTCCCAGCCAAAAAGTTCTGGGTTCGATCCCCAATGTCCTCAGTTTACCCGTAGCATCTACCAAATAGTAATTACAGCTCGTAAAAATATAGCAGCCATATCTGAAGCAGCCAAGACATTTACAACGTTCTTTATGAAATACATCATTGACTTTGGTATGCATTTGTAATACTTTTGATTCCTAACCGCACCACTATGTTTAGTGTAACTAGAAATATGCGTGCGAGGAACACGCATATTTAAAACAAAGGACATACAAAAAAAAACACAGACGCGGACAACATCAGTAATCCCATGTTGCTCCGAGTCAACTAAGCCCGAAATGTACTTTGACTTTGTGGTTTGTGAACCTTACCTACCTGACATTGAAGCACAGTTTGTGATCTCACAAAAATAGATATTTGTTCACGGTATAAAATGGGCGATGTAAATTAAAACTAATGAAAATTAAACTGGAACAGCTGAGCTCAAGACAGCAGAATATATACTTTTCTAGATGTAAAAATATATTTGCTGTGGACCTTTAAGAAAAGTCAAAGCTATAGCAGAGCAAAAAAAAAACAGGGTGGGGGGGGGGATTAAAGTGAAGTAAGGGTGAACTACACCCCCCCCCCCCCCCCCCCCCTGTTTTCTCCCCTTCTGGCTGCCGTTGGGACACTTCTGTTCTGTTCTGTTCCCGTCTTGTTCGGCAGACGAGGAGGGTTGACACGAACGACGGGCTGATAATTAAGTTACATGCGTTAGCAGCGGCAATCCTCAGATATGCTGATCGTTTGCACATGTATCTCGTGGCAGCCGTGATGAGACGGAGCGAGCGAGTGAGCGAGAGAGGCAAGGCGAGAGTGAGAGAGAGAGAGCGTCGGTGCTCCTTTGCCATATCACATGTAATAAAGCTTGACGACATGTTGGAGATAAATGATGGTGGTGTACAGGAAAGATGAGGGGGATATTTCAGTAAGCCTCGTCACTGATCCGTCAACCTCTTGGACTGGATCCTGCATTATTTCCAGAGAGGGAATATGAAAATAAAGATGAAGGGGGGGGGGGGGGGGTGTGAGGAGTGGGGGGTGAATACATTAAAACATTTCCCCAGCTTGACATTACGCATGTCCATTAGAACAATAAAGGCATTTTCACGATGCCTTTGATGCAAATCATTGGTGCCTGCTCTGGAGGGGCCTGTGCAGCGTGGAAACAGTCGATCCCAGTAAGATCTCCCCCACACTCGCGCACTAAAGTCATGCACAGTACATGCAGGCCAGCGTGGAGTTGGTGGAAACCGACCATTTCCTCTTACATTAGATGTGCAGTCACGAAAAAAGCATTTCTGGGTGTTGAATGTCGACAGTAGACGTATGGATGTGCATGGCACCGTATCCCCGAAACTAAGCGGACCAAAAGTATTTCTCCAACACATTCATCAGCCGTTTTGGAATGAAATGGCCCAGGCTGTCTCTCCTCCTCCCTCCATCTTTAACTAACCCTCCTTTCCTCTTCAATCTTTCCATCTTGATCCCTCTCACCACCTCTTTCTGACTTCTAACCCCCCCCCCCCCCCCCCCAGCTCTCTCTCTCTCTCTCTCTCTCTCTCTCTCTGGTTCGCTCTCTTCTCTCTCTTATTTCTCCATCTTTATACCTCTCCCCCCCCCCCCCTCCCCACCGCCACCGCGCCCCCCCCCCCCCCCCCCCCCCAGGGCAGTGGCGGTGCTAATAGAGTTAGCTGTCCTCTGCTGCTCGGCCCTCGTCCTATCAGCCAGGTCTAATTGACCCACACAGCTTCACGAGGCCATGCGCCAGGAGCTCGACAAAAAGTTATTAATTTTCACTTTGTCCGAAGACTCGGTCCCAATTAGGTCCCCTGGCTGGGGCCGACGGGCCGTCTAACGCGATTACAGGACACTCTTATTAGCGCACGGCGGCGGCAGCAGGAGGAGGAGGAGGAGGAAGAGGAGGAGGAGGAGGACACACACTAGCTGGGGAACGGACAAGTTCTGCTCTGTTCTGCTCCGGTCCTTTCTATTCTTCTACAGCCTATGTTGTTCTGTTATGTGACACCACAAACTATTCTATTGCATTCTATTTCCTTTGACGCCATGACCCGGGGGAATACTCGATTCTGATTGGCTGGAGGGGTGTGCATTATTTTTCGATAACATGCACGGCCATGACGCAGGCATGCCTCGTCAACGGTCAAATTAATGCGCTAAACGAAACGTTAATAACTGTCAACTTGGACCGGACTCGGACAGGGTTAAGAAAGCTAATAATAGGTCAGTAATAACGTTGCCAGGTCGTTACTAAGATGGTCTCTATTTACTGGAGTAATAAGGTAACGTTGCCATGCCGTTACTAAGATCGTCTCTATTTACTGGAGTAATAAGGTAACGTTGGCATGTCGTTACTAAGATCGTCTCTATTTACTGGAGTAATAAGGTAACGTTGCCAGGTCGTTACTAAGGTCGTCTCTATTTACTGGAGTAATAAGGTAATGTTGCCATGTCGTTACTAAGATCGTCTCTATTTACTGGAGTAATAAGGTAATGTTGCCATGTCGTTACTAAGGTCGTCTCTATTTACTGGAGTAATAAGGTAATGTTGCCATGTCGTTACTAAGATCGTCTCTATTTACTGGAGTAATAAGGTAATGTTGCCATGTCGTTACTAAGATCGTCTCTATTTACTGGAGTAATAAGGTAATGTTGCCATGTCGTTACTAAGGTCGTCTCTATTTACTGGAGTAATAAGGTAATGTTGCCATGTCGTTACTAAGATCGTCTCTATTTACTGGAGTAATAAGGTAACGTTGCCAGGTCGTTACTAAGATGGTCTCTATTTACTGGAGTAATAAGGTAACGTTGCCATGTCGTTAATAAGATGGTCTCTATTTACTGGAGTAATAAGGTAACGTTGCCATGTCGTTACTAAGGTCGTCTCTATTTACTGGAGTAATAAGGTAACGTTGCCATGTCGTTACTAAGATGGTCTCTATTTACTGGAGTAATAAGGTAACGTTACCAGGTCGTTACTAAGATGGTCTCTATTTACTGGAGTAATAAGGTAACGTTACCAGGTCGTTACTAAGATGGTCTCTGTTTACTGGAGTAATAAGGTAACGTTGCCATGTCGTTAATAAGATGGTCTCTATTTACTGGAGTAATAAGGTAACGTTGCCATGTCATTAATAAGATGGTCTCTATTTACTGGAGTAATAAGGTAACGTTGCCATGTCGTTACTAAGATCGTCTCTATTTACTGGAGTAATAAGGTAACGTTGCCATGTCGTTACTAAGATCGTCTCTATTTACTGGAGTAATAAGGTAACGTTGCCAGGTCGTTACTAAGATCGTCTTATTTACTGGAGTAATAAGGTAACGTTGGCATGTCGTTACTAAGGTCGTCTCTATTTACTGGAGTAATAAGGTAACGTTGCCATGTCGTTACTAAGATCATCTCTATTTACTGGAGTAATAAGGTAACGTTGCCATGTCGTTACAAAGGTCATCTCTATTTACTGGAGTAATGAGGTAACGTTGCCATGTCGTTACTAAGATCGTCTCTATTTACTGGAGTAATAAGGTAACGTTGCCATGTCATTACTAAGATCGTCTCTATGTACTGGAGTAATAAGGTAACGTTGCCATGTCGTTACTAAGATCGTCTCTATTTACTGGAGTAATAAGGTAACGTTGCCATGTCATTACTAAGATGGTCTCTATGTACTGGAGTAATAAGGTAACGTTGCCATGTCGTTACTAAGATCGTCTCTATTTACTGGAGTAATAAGGTAACGTTGCCATGTCATTACTAAGATCGTCTCTATGTACTGGAGTAATAAGGTAACGTTGCCAGGTCGTTACTAAGATCGTCTTATTTACTGGAGTAATGAGGTAACGTTGCCATGTCGTTACTAAGATCGTCTCTATGTACTGGAGTAAAAAGGTAACGTTGCCATGTCGTTACTAAGATCGTCTCTATGTACTGGAGTAAAAAGGTAACGTTGCCAGGTCGTTACTAAGATCGTCTCTATTTACTGGAGTAATAAGGTAACGTTGGCATGTCGTTACTAAGATTGTCTCTATGTACTGGAGCAATAAGGTAACGTTGCCATGTCGTTACTAAGGTCGTTTTTTTGCCGTTTGTTTACAGGCACACAAAAAGTAGTGTGAGATAAAAGTTGTAATTTTGAGACAGAATTACCCCACAATATGAATCAGCACCTTATATTTTAATGATTTGCAAGTGGCCGTGGTATAAGCGGGATTATCCCTTATCTATTCCACTTTGCTCTATTCTACTGCAGTCTGTTTGACTCGATCCCATTTACCTTTTCTTGTTCTATAATACTGTTATTCACCGGTCTATAGTATTGTATAATATTCTATGATTATCATCTCCTATTCTATTTCCTATTCCATATCAAAATAATGAGTTAGAGAGTGGGCGAATGACAACAACACAAAATCAATACTTGCACGTTTTGGTCCCTGGCTGATCCTAGAATATAATCCAGATCATAACTCATAATCATAATTCAACTCTGCCAGGCACAAATTCATTAATCCGGCCCTTTTTAAACACGCCTTAAGGGTTGCGTAATCCCCCATGCGGGACGTGTTGCTGCTCTACATGTGGACTGTGATCTCCGTGTTGCTGTGTTGTGTTTTTGTGCATATGCAGCACTCTGTCAAAGGTCTAGCACCGAGCGGCGTCTCACTAGCCAGGGGTAAGACAGTAGGGTTGGCTGAGCTGTACTTACGGAGACTCTTAAAGTGCTGTGTTTTGTTAAAGTTTACCAGATGCCAGGAGCAATGCAGTCACTCCTCTGCTCTCCGCGCAAGCCCCACTGCGTCTGACTGGAAAATTGAGCGAGAGACTCGGGAGCAACCGATTGGGACCAATTAAGTCTAAATGGCCCAAGTCCATCACACTTTGGTGTAGAGGCCTAATCCTGACTCCCCCTGAATCCCTCTCCTCTCTGGGTGTCTGCGGACCGGGGGACACCTCACACTGTGGCATCAGGGTCCAGCCCAGGAGGTGATGGAGAAAGCAGAGAAAGTGTACCACATAGCACTCCAACAGTATCACTTGTATGCAATGGAAAAACAAACAAATATTTTACAATATAATACAATAACCCTCATAAAATATAATAACATCAGCTGTAAAAGGCGTACTACAAATGCCATGTGTGTATGTGTGTGTGTGTGTGTGTGTGTGTGTGTGTGTGTAGGTGCGTATGTGTGGCTTTTGTTTAAAGAGAGCAGGACAGGAAGTGCGGCACGAAAGCAAGCACCACACAACAACTCAGAAAACTCAAAAGCCGATCTCAGTTCTTCAAAAAAATCACATTACGATGATATCGTCCGCACGCAAAAACCGCAACCACAGCACAAGCCGTATTGAGCCCTCTTTTATGTTCGGTAACAGTGAGTCACAGTTAAATCAAACAGCGGATTAAGAGGCGCGCGCCGACGCACAACACAAGAGCGGAGAAAAATAACTAATTCCTTAGATGGCGATTTTGATAGCCATGAGTTACAAAAATTACAACCGCGGCCGCCGTTGCCCTCGGGTGACGTTTTAATGGCGGCTCTGAAATATTGGCTTCACCCGCCGAGATTAAGGTTACCTCCCTCCGCACCATCAAAGCCCCGGCAATGCAAACAATTAGTCGGGGGAAAACAAGAGGCGAGTTTTGACACGGGGACACCTGCCCACTCAGCAAGTCTTTGTGGAGGAGTAGCAGCCATGGGGCAGGCTAGCCCGTAGCGACGTGGAGCTAGCTAACAACGTCGACGTCCTGTGGATGATGGGATGAGTGACGGAAACCTGGCAAGCTACCTCTGCCGCGATTCATATTTCATGCGGACCTTTGCCCCTCTGGACGTATCGTACCTGTCTGAATCTCACATCGCTTAGCGCTGAGAGAATAAAACAGGCTAACGTTTTTGTTTTGTTTTTTTGTCAGCACGTCAGCCTTTTTTTTTTTTTTCTTCCTCCTCGTTTCTTTTGATGAATTTACAAAAAAATGTAAAGCGCGGGTTTCCCTTTATGGCTTTTTTCGGTAACGTGACCCGGGCGTAAAAATACAAATTTGTCACATGGCAGCGTTGTTGAGAGAGAAACCCCAACTGTGTGGGATTCGAATCGCTTGGAAATCAACACAATTCTTGTGTAGCTCTTGGAGCGGCTGATTGCGGGACCTAAGCCAATGAAAGTCCCCCTGTGTCCCCTGTCCATCCATCACGCGCGCTAATGGGGCTAAATTCTCGGGGCGAATATTACTCTTATCTGATTTTGTGGGCTTTTCCGAAGCTTTTGGTTAAAAAAAGTGCACCATTTATCATGACCCCCCGTATGACGCATAATAAACAGGAGGGAAAAGCCCGGGCGATTCAAGGGCCGGTTCTGTCAGGGGACCGCGATAGCGAACGCTGTTCAGTCTGCTCAGCGTCGCTGTCGGCTCTTCGGAAACATGATGGAGCGAGTGGGGAACCGGAGGGGCCGGCGCCGGGGGGTCTGCTCTGTGTCACCTAGCGACCCGTCAGTCCTTCCCTTTAAGGTTTTTTTTTTATCAAGTGATCGACTTGTATGCAAATATGATATATGATATGATATAATGCAGAG
Source organism: Merluccius polli (assembly GCA_030340625.1). NCBI lineage: Eukaryota > Metazoa > Chordata > Actinopteri > Gadiformes > Merlucciidae > Merluccius > Merluccius polli. The sequence continues at coordinate 1,039 of JAOPHQ010001632.1, read as the reverse complement.
GTATTAACAAATGCCTTTTTTTTTTTTTTTACCACACACAGATATGGAGAAAAACAACCAACGAGAAAATATGAAATTCAAATCACCAAAGCCACAAGCTATTTCAAGTGCAGTGTGACTGCGCACACGTGAGACCGTATTCAAATCCGGCTCTTTTTTAGCATAAGGGCACTTCTTTTTTATTTTTAACTGAAGGTTTATGAAAAATGCATCTATTTCATTTATTATTTTCATTGAACCTGTATTAAAAGACAGGCTCGACCCTGTACAACACTTCGATGGTTTCGTCCGCCTTGAGTTTCTATTTCCATAATTTAATTGAGGTCAGAAAAGGCATCTTTGAGGGAAAAAAAAAAAGGCAAGAACTTACAGGGCACAAACTCATCCATATGTTTACATTGACCTTTCATTTTTTTGTGCGCAATGTGTGTTACACAATCCTTTACCACGCCGGGGTCAAATTTAGTGATTATTCACAGCAAGAGAGAGAGAGAGAGAAAAAAAAGGGAAGGGAAGGAAAAAAAAAAAAAAAGCATTAGCAGCAACAACTGACACTGACAGCCTCGTCTCTCCTGGCCTCCACTGTTCTCCAATTCGTCTTGCAGCAAGAAGCCCTTCCGCTTTTTAAATACCAGGCCTGGCTTTTTCCCACACAGGTTCTTCGAGGTGAGGGGAGCCACCACCGCCGCTCTCTTTATGGAGGTTAAAGAGGGGGGAGGAGATGAAGCGAAGGGAGGGGATGGCACAGGGGAGGGATGGATGGAGAACCAGTGATCTCCTTGACGGCGAGCGGTCCCTCGCAGCATCAGCATCAGCATCAGCATCCGCGGCCGCCGCTTCGACTCCGCCTCCGCGTCTCAGCGCCGCTGGAAGATAGGTGACCGCCAGGATGAACCCATCAGGGCGATGCGTAGGGCAAGGGAGGGAGATCAGGGAGGATCCCATCACATCGCATCGCAGGCAGGCAGGCAGGCAGGCAGGCAGGCAGCCCCAGGGCCCTGGGAGAGAGCTGATTGGAGACCTCGGAGGGAGAACCCGG
>JAOPHQ010001631.1:0-20539 GCA_030340625.1 Merluccius polli | reverse complement strand
CACACACACACACACACACACACACACACACACACACACACACACCACACACACACACACACACACACACAGGAAGATCTTGACTGTGAGTCCTACACACACACACAGGAACACCTGGTGGCCATCTACAAGCCTGTTACATTTTAGCACTTTTGTTTTCAATACGTTTCATAGTTATTAATCAATTGATTATTGAAACTGAATGGATGGAGTATATTGCACAATTCAGGATTAGTACATTGCATGTTACACTCCTGCACCCACCATGGATTAACTATTGTACATCTATTATAATTGAATGTCCGGCAGTGTTTTGCACCATGTGCCAGAGTCCTGCATATAGTGCCTGCAAACTGATGGTATTTAGTTGTTTTTGGTATGTTGGTGCACCCTAAACCAGCACAAATTCTTAGGATCAAATCCTCACCACATGCCAATTAAGTTAAGGATATCTTCAGGTATATTTGAGTATACCATTCCCATCCTCTTGAGAAAGAATGACAACATGCAATCAGTTACAACTAGTTTTTGTATGTACTCTGTTGACAGTATCTCTCATATCCAAACATCTCATAGCATCACAAAATGTGATGTGATGCGATGTAATGTGGATTATGACCAAGAATTTTCTCTGATGTTCAGAACAGCTCTGAAGAAAACGTTGGTACACAGAGGGAGTGCTCAGCATTTGTTCTCTCTCCCTCTGTCTCATTGAGTTTTGATTGATGCTGTAGATGTTCTCCACCACAGTGAGGAGGGGAGGAGGCAGGCTGCACTTTGATAGTGTGATCATCCTTGGGTGATGTACAGTGATCCCTAACAAACTGTTAGGATCCAGCACAGCTGCAGAATCACCACTATGACACGTAGGCGATGTGGGAACAGGTCGCACTGGGAACGGTTTTACATATTTTCGCCTCTTCATAATGGGCCCAGTGTAGCGGGGTGTACCCGGCGTGTATTAAACTGTGATATTTTTGTGGTTTTGTTTGAGTTATGGGCCCTGTTTGATGGATGGGGAGCAGGTTGGAAGGCTGCTGGTGGGTGCTGGTTGTTTTGGTCATGCAGCCGATCCACATGCAGGTACATCTGCTTCGGGTGCTGGGGTCAGCGCCATGAGTGAGTGGTTTTGATTCGGTAAATACTAAATATCTGTCTGTCTCCCTCTCTCTAACAAGGAGAATGACGTCACCTGGAGCAGCTTGATGACCATGGAGAGGGAGGACCTAGAGAAGGTATAAGGGGCTTCACCTGTTAGCCTTCAAGGTGACCCAGAAAGAGTACAGGCAGCCACTGATCTCATGCGTCATTAGAGCAACATCTAGTCTTATCTATAAGATGTAGAACCATAATGTATATAGTTGTATACAGGTAATGAATGTGTACAGTAGACATGGCATAGTTTCCCCATTGAATTCAGATGAAATAATTCAATTTATTTATTATTTGCCTCAAACGCCATTCAACAGCATTTGGATTGTTTGGCTAATACATGGATCATTGTTATACGTCTGCTGGTTGAAATGTCTCTAACTTTGCTTTTATTTAGCCAAGTAGGGCATACGTGGGACATACAACAACACGATTTGACGATTTTCCTTATTATATTTAGTCTATGTCTGATGAGCAGTCTGTGACTATAACCACACGGTGGCTATAACACTACGTCTGAATAGAGCATGTTTGTCCTGTCAGGTTGGTATCACAGAGCCAGAGGACCAGCGAAAGGTTCTGCAAGCGGTGCAGGAGATGGAGCTGGACAGAGTGGACATGGACACCTTCAAACAGCTCCACAACGTAGATGGCAGGTATGCTGCCAGGGTCTTCAACTGCCACTCTCCCATGACGCCTTACAAACACATCATGGGATTATCTAGTGCAGGCAGGGTCCAAAATGAACACCTGCCACCAGCCAATGGTGGCTAGATTTGACCATCTGGCAGATAAAAAGATTCCGTTACATATTAAAACTATTTCTTGGCTGGTGATTTGTCCACTGGCAGGTAAAAAACACAACATCCTAAAAGTTGATTTTGGACCCTTAGTGTAGGTATTAGATTAAGAATGGTTGAACTGGATAATACAAGACACAGAATACAATTGTTGACATGTAGGATGATAAATATGTCTCCGGCAACAGACGATTTGATGCTTTCCTTCTCCTTAACAAAGATCTGGAAGTCGTGGTAAATATAAGGATGGTCTTCACATACACACACCTGTCCCCACACCCCACCCAGCCCCCACCCTGCAGAATCCCCCCTCGTCCATCCCAAATCACTCTTTCCTCCTCTGGCTGGAAGTCATCCATCACCACCCATGAGTCTCCCTCCAGCTCTTCCCCTCGCTGAGTTCAGCGTGGAGATGCGCTGGGGCCCTAATGGTTTAAGTGGAGCTGTAATGATTTGTAAGGTGAGTGGAGATGGAGGACTAACAGCAGGGTCCAAACACAGGAAACCCATGAATCCTCCACTGGTCCGGAGTGTGTGGGCGCTTGCTTGCAACTGGGCTGCGAGGTGTGCTGACTATGCATTGAGCGGGCCCCGCTTTATACACTGGATCTGTGGCCCGGTGCATTAAATAATTATTGGTTGACATAGGAAGTATCTAGTGGATACAATTTAAAAAAAAAAAAAATAAATAAATAAATAAAAATAAACGTTTCTCAGTTTGACAACCAATTTGCCGAGTAGTCTCATCAGTACATGGTTATGACCTTTTTCCCAAATACTAGGACAGCAGTGGCGTTGAGGCTTATTTTTGTTTGGTAATAGCAAGTATACCTCGATACTCTTCAGTTATATTGATTATTTTGTAAGAAAAAAACATCCATTAAGAGCAGAATTGCTTTATTATTCTTATATAACAAAATACTCTTTCTTCAGCAGCAATGATTTAAATCAGTCACTATTATAGACTATAATATCTCACTGACGACAAATGTAGTAAATTAATAAAATAAACAATATTATTTTAAGCAAAAGGCTAACAGAAGTTTTATCCTAGAAGAAAATTATCTTATAGTTCTTCTGCACAACAATCAATCTGCCTTCTCCGGCAGAAGTGGGGATCTCTCCTGACTGATAGTACTGTTATTACTGTAGAGAAGACATAGCTAAACAATTAGCTAAGCAATTCACTTCAGCTTATTTGTAATAATTTGTTAGCCTGGCGAACTCCGTATCTATGGCTCTGGTACAGCATACAAGCAGTGGACGAGGATGGGACCCGCGAGAGATGGAGGACTGCAAACAGAGCAGTTGAATGAGCATTTCTGCAGATTTATATTATGTTTGGTGGTCAGATGTTTTCATACATTGCTCGTGCTGCCTCCCTTACTGGCAAGGGTTTTATTAAACTTGTGGCAACTAGCGCTTTCGTGATCAACTCGAGTTGATATCCAACCCAAAGATCGTTCAAAATCCGCTGTCCTAATAACGATGTTTCAAATTTGGCCTATTATATTGAAGTTATGTTGAAATTATATTTACATACATTACGTTTCCTACATATTTTTTCATTGTAATAGCTAAATATTTAGTGTTATTTAGTGTTGGTTAAAAACCGCATATCTGACACCAGGGCACAGCCCCGCTGGGGCCTGTTTAATATTGGGTTTCGGTACCCATCCCTATGTATGGGTGAAAGGAAAAAAACTTGATAAGTTCGGATGGGTCTACCACACCAAATGAATGTTTATTTGATGATTACTGGAAATAATGTCTATTAATTTGTCGCATCGGGGATTCATTTGTGAAAACGCCTCGTGTACTTGTAGGGGACCCACGGCTGTGCCTGTACTGTTCACCATCACCCATCATTCAAAACCAGATCAATACAAATTGGAGACGTATCTTGCAAGGTTCCAATCTCATGTCTCATGAACACACATCCAACAAGGTCTTCCACTCCGGAGACCCAGGTGAGTACAAGAAAGCCCGGTAGAAGCTCAGGAAGTCAATAAGAATGGTTAAGGGTCAATATAGGGAAAAGGTGGAGTCATGTTACAGCAGCTCCAACACCAGGCTCATGTGGAGAGGGTTAAGGACCATCACAGACTACAAGGGAAAGCGCTGCAGCGCGGGGGAGGTGCCTGCTCCTCTTCCAGAGGAGCTGAACTCCTTCTACACTCGTTTTGAGAACCACACCAAGCCGGAGGTTCTGCTAGAACAGGACAACTGCCCCCTTCAAATATCTCGTCAGACGTGTAAATTCTTTAAAAAGGTAAATGCACCTCCTCCACACTGGCACCGGTGCCCCGCAGGGATGTGTGCTGGGCCCCCTGCTGTACTCCCTATTCACCCACGACTGCACGGCCCCACACGGCTCTGTCAAGTTCCCCGACCACACCACCGTCATCGGCTGTTTCACAGATGGAGACGAGTCAGCTTACAGAGCAATAAGAGCAATAATCTCCTGCTCAATGTCGGTAAGAACAAGGAGATGATCGTGGACTGGAGGGGGGGGCACGCCCCCATCCACATGGAAGGAACAGCAGTGGAGAGGGTCAGCTGCGAGGATCTGAGCTGGTCACAACACACAGGTGTGGTCATAAAGACAGCGAGACAGCGGCTATTCTTTTTGCGGTGATACCAGCCCTATACAAGTGTACCATCGAGAGTGTCCTGGCCGGCAGCATCACTGTCTGGTATGGCAGCTGTCCCGCCCTCGAGTGCAAAGCTCTGCAGAGGGTGGTAAGATCAGCCCAACGCATCACCAGGACTGAGCTGCCAACCATCCAGGACCTCTACAGCCAGTGCTGCAGGAGGAAGGCACAGCGGATCCTCTCTGACCTCAGCCATCCCCGCCACAGACTTTTCACACTCCTGCCGTCTGGCAGGTGGTACAGGAGCATCCGAACCCATACCAGCAGGTTCAGAGACAGTTTTTACCCACAAGCCATCAGGCTACTGAACTGCTGACACTAACACTTGCACACACCATACATATACACATACCACAATGACTAGTCCCCATACCCCCCCCCCCCCCCCCCCCTATACACACACAGGCACTTTATGGAGGAGGAGGAAAACTACTGTTTACATTTTGTCTTTGCATTTTAGATTTTTTAGAGCTATTTTTTAAATACTGTTCTTATTCTGTAGCTTCCTATGCCTATTGTATTTATGTAAAGTTGAGGTTGGCTCCGACAGCAAGAATTTGATTACTGGTAATGTTACATTGTTATCGCATGTATGACAAACTTGAAACTGGAGATGTGTCCAGGTTAAATGTTTACATTATTTTTTAGTATTTATATAAAATGCAGTGAGACAAATACCACAAGAGTCCTCCCACATTTAACTCTATTGGCGGGAAAATTGGCCGCACATACATCTTTACATACACACATCTTTACACACACAAACACGTCCGGTCTCAGCGCCGCTGCTCCAAGCACCTCGCTCGGTCGCTGCCATCGTTCTGGCTCTCCGCCGGTTGGATAAACTAACAGCGGAGCCAAGGGAGGAGAGCGGCATCGCAGGCCGGCTGACACTGTTTACACCCCCCTGACAGAGTGTGGGCAGCCCTGCAGCGGCTGGTTGAGTGTAACATTAAGATAAGAGCAATCAATATCCCAGTCTGCTGGGCCTGGGACTCAGGGGGGCCCGGTGGTGTGTGTGTACGGTGGGGGGGCAGGAGATATAAAGAGCTAATCATTTGGGGATGATGTATTGGGAGTAGGGAGGACAGCTTGGGTTAGTGTGGGAAGGATGAGCAGGGACGGCCACCTGTTTGCTTGTCTATGCCGCTTGCGGAGGTTGTCTTAAGGGGAAACACATGGAGGAGGGTTAACGGCAGGTTTGATCCAGGCCATCCATCAGTCTGCCCCGTTCTGCCTGGTGGCCATCTTGTCTTGTCTCCTACATGTGGACAGGTTCCAAGACGACATCAATCAGCCCACATGTCCTGGATGTGCAGTGATTGTTGAAATGGATTTTCTGTACGATTTTTAGTTGACAACAAAGTGTGTGTGTGTGTGTGTGTGTGTGTGTGTGTGTGTGTGTGTGTGTGTGTGTGTGTGTGTGTGTGTGTGTGTGTGTGTGTGTGTGTGTGTGTGTGTGTGTGTGTGTTTTACAGCAGTGAAGAGTTTAATAGTTTTCTGATAAGTCTCCAGCAGCAGTGCTGTTACCTGACTGAAACTGTCCAGGACGTAATCAGACGCTTCCCCCAGAGGGCCTCCGAGGTATCTGCCTGTCTGTCCGTCTGTCTCTCTGTACGTCTGACTCTGTACGTCTGTGTTGTCTATCTGGATATTTATTTAGCCACTTGGATAAACAATCTGCTTGTCGATGGGCGGATATTTGTTAAGTGTGCCAGGCTGCTACAGATAAAATTTGACCCACTATAATGCTGTTTGTGGTGCTGCTAGGGCTGCAAAGATTAGTCGATTGACATAGAATTAATCAAATCCACATTTTAACGATGAGTCGTTTAGGTCATTCATTAGTAAGTACAAATACCAAACATTTGCTGCTTGATGCTTCAGAAATTCACTTTTGGTTCATGGATCATTATAAAATAAATACGTTTTCTTGGCTGCTTGTCAGATAAAGCAAGAAAATTAAGACATCACTTTGGACTCTGGTAACTTGTGACGGCATTTGCTATTTGACATTTTCTAGACTAAATGATTAATCGGTTAATCGAAAAAAAAGTGTTAGATTAATCAACTATGAAAATAAATGTTAGTTGCTGTTAGGTGACTGAGGGTACTACAAAAGTGACGTGGGGTAATGTGTAATATTGCCATTTGTGTGTGTGTAGATGGTGTTCTCTCTGGACCCTAATAAGGAGGCTCAGGGTGTGTGTAAGAAGCTTCTGCTCCAGACTGGAGACCTGCAGAAGGAGGTGTGCTGTCTACACAACCTGCTGTCCAAGGTCAGCACACACATATTAGCGGCTCATTTCCAAGTTCATTTATTTTTCATTGAAATGAATATAAACATACATAACTGTGGTTGCCAGGTAGCTCAAATAGTCTACATTCTACAAAATGTCCCGTTTGCGGAGGAATCACAAGCAACTTGATGCAGTAGGTGGCTTGAAATAAAAAAACAAAAATGTTCAGGTTGAACTTTGTTGCCGTGTTGATGCATTTGCTGATTTCTAACCTCATCTACTGGTACCTGATCTCATCAGCATGTAAGATCTGTTTTGTGAACGCACAAGTACTTGAACAGCGATATGTGTGTAGCTGGTGTTTTCCAGCATGGTTCTTTACAGGCTGTCCTCACAGCTAGCCAGTCAGCAGTGCTGTGACGTGGGGCTGTTGGCCCCTGAAGCGCCACACACACATGACACGTGTGGGGGCACCAGTACGTGCCAGGGGCCTTCACATGCAGGTCACTGGTTGATCGTACACATTCCACATGATCTAGACAGCTTCATCTGGGAGGAGTGTCATTTAACTGAGCTTTAAAAGATGTATGCATTGTTCCTACCCCCTCACCATCGCTAACCTGTTGCATCACACTGTAAAGACATTGGTGATGTTTTGAGATGGTTTGAGCCAAATGAGTCAGATGCAGCAAAGTGTAGTAGTTGTCCCGCACAACAGATGCAGCACAACCTTTTTGCTTCCCCCTATACACAACCTTTATACACTCGGTATGCACCAAAGATGTATGGCAAGGTTCATTCATGCAGTATTGCCGTTACCAAATCACCATGTTCAGAATTTACTCCTGCAGTTTTAGCATCCCCTCCAAATAATAAAGTATTAATGATCATTGCTTATACATGCAGGACATGTAGGTAAGATTTGAGCATTGTAAAGAGAGATTTTGAAAATGTACAAAAAAGCACTCTCTCTCTCTCGCTCTCCCTCCTTATGTTTCTCCCTCATTGAGATGATGGTGCCATGTGCGCAAATGTGATTGACAGGCAAGATGGATTCTCCAAACCAATCAGGGCAGACATGCCCTGATTGGTAGAATGAGCCAGGGGCGGTCTAAATTGTCTCACACAGAGGCAGGCGCTCAATCAGAACAGACATCTAACATTACATTCAAATTATTATTAGCACTTGAATCTTGCCTACAGTACCTTTAACTTTTACATCATATGTGCATTTTGTGTCATTTTGGACAGGTTGACAAATACAAAATAAAGTCCTGTTTTGTGTGTGTGTGTGTGTGTGTGTGTGTGTGTGTGTGTGTGTGTGTGTGTGTGTGTGTGTGTGTGTGTGTGTGTGTGTGTGTGTGTGTGTGTGTGTGTGTGTGTGTGTGTGTGTGTGTGTGTGTCAGACGGACCAGGCTGGTGGCCCCTGTCGGCCTCCTCTACCACATCCCCATGGCAACAAGAAGAGGTGGCTCCTGACCAGTGTGACACTAGGGGCCCTCCTGTTCTGTTTCTACAAGGTGGCCAGGGGCTCAGTGATGGACAGGGGAGTCCACTAATCACTGTACTGTTAGGCTTTTAAGCAGAGAGATAACGTTGGTCTTTTTGTTCAAGGTTTATTCAATTTCATTGAATGTTCTTTTGTTTTGGCATCAGTTATTATATATATATATATATATATATATATATATATATATATATATATATATATATATATATATATATATATATATATATATATATATATATATATATATATTGTTCGGTTAAAATAAAAATGTTATTGCATCTGCAGTTGAATTTGCCTGCACAATGAAACAAAGCTGGCGTGATATTTATTTGCAGTCCAACGCATTTTCTTGAAAACATACAATGGATTGTGTTGTACCCACATGCAGCAATATTGTTCTTTAAAACACGTTTTACATTTTAAAAGTCTGATAAAATACTGTTGCAACCAAATCATCAATCAACCAGTTAGTCATGGTCCCAAAATGTCGGGCAAGTATATATGTTTTATTCCTAACCAGTCATTTATAGATGACGCGAACTATGAATAACAATAATGAATTAAAATGAATTAACTATTTCGACTAATATAGGTTAAGAAAAATAAATTGCGCCAATTTTTTGTCCCGTTCGGTGAACTGCGAGGTCAACGGTGGTTCAAACCCTCCTCTTCGAAACTACTGAAGTATAGCCTGGGTTTGATCATTTTCTTCCACGGAGATCATGAGGGGAAAATCCAGTTCATCCAGCAGCCTAATCCCATGCTGGCAGACCTCCCTGCGAGGACCAGATCAAAGCTGCAGGAAACCAGGGGAGACTGGCGCACGGATCGCCGATGTGACTTCAAACGAGAACCGCGGATAATCCGGTGGAAACGGACGCGTCACCTTGAGGTGCGACTTGGGGAGAATCTGGGCCAACGTCTTACAACACACGGCTGATTCCTCAACACTGACATGTATGTGATCGCGAGGAAAAAGAAAAAAAAACAGCGTTTGCAATAACGGCGTTCTGCACGGTTTGGCACCACCGCCCCCCGCTGCGCGTCCCCGGCGCGCCGGTTCCTCCGCGGCCCGTCCGCGGGTCCGGTTCCGCCGCGGAGGGCTTGGTTCCGTCACGTCTCCACCTTGCCGCTTGGACGTGGGCCAACCTTGTGTCTGGCGTCGAGCTAGCCTGAACAGATACTTTCAGACATCTCGTTTCTTCACCTCATTCCTGAGACCCACCCCTTGTGTCAGCACTTTAAACCTCATCTCCGCACAGCACGTCTCTCTTAACGTGGACCCAGTGGTTCGGTCGCATGTCTCACCTTGTCTTTACGTTTTTTACCACCTGAACTACAACGATGCCTTCATCTTTTTGCGCGCAATAGCCTTCGGTGATCGTCCCTATTTTCGATAAAAACGCGCTCATTTTTTGGCGGGGGGGCGCACATCGAGAAGTTAACAAACACCGCCGTCTTGGTTTGGGGAGTTTTTAATTGACTAATGGCACTGTTAAGTACAGGTGCATACTACTATTAACTGTGCTGGTAATATGAATTTATTACCGAGTGGAATATGTTTTTATTTATCAGTAGCGGTGTGCTGGCTGACGTGCGAGGTGGATGCGTCCTGGTGGTGAGTATCTCCAACCAGCACACCGTGCGTAAAGACCGTCTCCATGCAGGACGCACACAGCCTGCGGTGTGAGGGGAGAAAGAAAGAAAGAAAAAAAGTGAATTATATTGCATCATTTTTTTGGCCTATTTAGTGAATATTTAATTCAATGACCCATCTCCTCCTCCTCCTCCTCAGGTACATGGGCAGCCTCGGTTCGCAGGTGATGTGCGACAACATCCCCGGCCTGGTGAACGAGCAGCGGCAGCTGTGCCGCCAGCACCCCCAGGTGATGCAGGCCATCGGGGCCGGGATGCGGGACTGGGTCTCGGAGTGCCAGCACCAGTTTCAGAACCACCGCTGGAACTGCGACCCGGCGGCCCGGGACCACAACCTGTTCGGACGGCTGCTCCTGCGGAGTAAGTGTTTGCAAGGGGGGGCCTGGTTCATACGTGTACCTATTCACAGTTTTTTTTCTGTGCAAAACAATTCAATTCAATCAATTGTGAAGCGCATAGCATTGGGACGAGCCGGCTCATGCATGCACATCAAGCCTGAATCAATAGGACTATGCTTGTTGGTTTATTGCAATGTTGGTAAAGGCTGGTAAACACATATAGTTGGCCTACATGGTCTTTTTTCCCTTTCCCTCTTCGCCCTTTCATCGCATACCATACGTGGTATCATTTTACAGTGCTGCTACAGTAGGCTATGCAGCTGACGGAGCCGCTCTGTCAGTGCAGCAGATCGGTATCTCCATCAGGCTGCAGGACGGCTGGTCTGGACCAGAACCGTCAAACTAGACATGTCACCTCGGTCCCCCTCTCCTCTTCATCAGCCCCCTATCGCCTCTAACGACGGGTTATAACAAGCCTAATCTCTGGGCCGAGGTTCACTCCCAGGCCCTTTACGTTGAACCCTGCGGGGCGGAACCTCCCCGGTCCGGCTCATCTGGGCCCCTAATCAGCCGTGCGGTATGTGGACCTCCCTGCCTGGACCTGGCGGTGTCGCACGGCGTTAGCCAAATGGCGACATGACCCACACGGAGGCAGCCTCCAGGACCTCCTGGTCGTCCATGTCCTCATCATGGACTCACTTCAGACAGCTGTAGTAGTAACGGTATCTGGGTCGGCGGTCTCTCCAGGACTAGAGACCCTCACCCCGCGCGTCACGGTCTCCCATGGGCGCAGCGCTAGTGTGCACAGGGGATGTTCTCCAAAATGGTGATTTATTCACGTTTTCACACCTTTTAGCACTGGTTACATTTAGCTGGACATGTGAGGAGCTGCAGGACCGTTGGGACTCATGGGGACAGCTTAGTGGCTCCCAGGGTCTCATCAGCCCTGACAGCCCATAAGCTGTGAGGTGAACCATGGAGACCAGAGCTGTCTGGTGTTGGCCCAGTCCGTTTAAATCACATCATTATTTTGAATGAAATTAAAAATGTTTATAAAAATGAATTGTAATTGAATTACAATTGTAATAATTATAATGTTTATCAATAATCCTATAGTTTGGAAGATCGATTATGAGTTCATTGTGATCAATCTGAAACGACATTAAAACATCAGTGTAATTTCTGTTCGCCCTGTGGTAAAAGGTGTGTTGAATTTCGTCTAAATGTCGGAATTGAATGTGCATCCACTCTGTCAATGTAGCAAAGACACACGTTGAATGCCTGCTATTGGTCTGAACTGGTACAATTAGGATGCAGTGGTTTTAACTTGGTCTGTAATTCTGCAATTTGTACGATTTGTTTTTCACACATTAATTAATTAATTATTATTAATTTGGCCCCAAGTTGGCTGCTTTCTAGAGGAAGACAATGATCCCAGCCCTTAGAAACATATTTAAGCACCTGATCGTTAACAGCAGAAGGTGCTTCTTTAATGACCAGATTGCTTTTAAAGAAAGATGTTTTTATAATGTTTTTATTACAAACTTATGGTGTGTCTTATTTCCTTACCAAAGGGTATTCATGATGTCCTTGTGATCCTCAGTGGCGGTTCTAGGGGGGGGGCCAGCGGGGGCCAGTGCCCCCATAACTCTGAGTCCGGACCCCTGTGCCCCCCCCCCGAACGAGGAGTCTGCGTCAATAATAAAATGACGGTGTGCCCCAACCTGGCCCCCCCATTAAAACTGGTCTAGAACCGCCACTGGTGATCCTACCTGTCCTAACCCCCCCACCCAGGCAGCCGGGAGGCGGCGTTCGTCTACGCCGTGTCGTCGGCAGGCGTTGTGTCGGCGCTGGCGCGCGCCTGCAGCAGCGGTCAGCTGGACTCCTGCTCGTGTGACCCCACCAAGAAGGGGTCGTCGCGGGACGCCCAGGGCTCCTTCGACTGGGGGGGCTGCAGCGACCATGTGGAGCACGCCGTGCGCTTCAGCCAGGCCTTTGTGGACGCCAAGGAGCGGGCGGAGCGGGACGCCCGCGCCCTCATGAACCTCCACAACAACCGCGCCGGCAGGAAGGTATGTGACTCACTCAGTAAACACCCTGCGATGTAAAAAGTGCACTTTGATGTCTTCCGGTGCAATGTCAAGGAACCACATTTACTGCACGTTGTACAGTTTGAATGTGTTGTCACCCAATGTCAAGGTCAAGCTTAAAACAGGAGATTTTCTAAACACAGAACGCCTGGGAATTAAGAGGAGGCATGTCTATAATGGAGGCTGCTTAGAAGACCAGTGTCTATAATGGAGGCTGCTTAGGAGGAGACTAGTGTCTAAAAAGCAGTCTGCTTAGGAGGAGACTAGGGTGTATTAAGTAGGCTGCTTATGAGGAGACTAGTGTCTATAAAGTAGGCTGATTAGGAGACTAGTGTCTATAATGGAGGCTGCTTAAGAGACTAGTGTCCATAATGTAGGCTGCTTAGGAGGAGACTAGTCTATAATGCAGTCTGCTGCATTCTCTCTGCAGGCGGTGAAGCGCTTCATGACCCTGGAGTGCAAGTGTCACGGGGTGAGTGGCTCCTGCAGTCTGAGGACCTGCTGGCTGGCCCTGGCTGACTTCCGCCTTACCGGGGACCACCTGCGGAGGCGCTACAACGGCGCCGTGCAGGTGGCGGTGAACCAGTACGGCGCAGGCTTCACGGCGGCTCACGCACACTTCAAGCGGCCCAGCAAGAACGACCTTGTGTACTTTGAGGACTCGCCTGACTACTGCATACGTAACTATGAGTCAGGTACACGGACTACTGCACATAGTCAGGTTTTATTCTGCTTACTCTGTCTGACCTATTCTACTCTCTCTCTCTCTGACCCCCTCTTCACTATTGTATTGTTGCCTTGGTCGCTCGCTTCTCACACAAGCGCTCTCTTTCTATACAAGATTCAAAAGGCTTTATTGGCATAGAAAAGGTACATTTACATTGCCAGAGTAGAATGAAAGAAAGATGCAACATAAAATTGTCAAGAATATAATACAAATGTGTATAGACAGTGAAAAAGTAAGACTATAATGTGTAGTATATTATACATTATCCGGGTGAATCCTCAATTCTGATTGGCTGGAGAGGTGTGCTTTATTTTTCGATACATCCACGGCCAGGATGTAAGCAGTCTTATCACCGGTCTAAAAATTAATACGCTGAACGAAAAGTTAGTAACTGTCAACTTGGACCGGACTCAGGGGGACTACGTTTAGAAAGCTTCCCCGTTGCCATGCCGTTGTCTATTTACTGGAGTAATAAGGTACCGTTGCCAGGTCGTTACTAAGATCCTCTCTATTTACTGGAGTAATAAGGTACCGTTGCCATGTCGTTACTAAGATCCTCTCTATTTACTGGAGTAATAAGGTACCGTTGCCATGTCGTTACTAAGGTCGTCTCTATTTACTGGAGTAATAAGGTAATGTTGCCATGTCGTTACTAAGATCGTCTCTATTTACTAGAGTAATAAGGTAACGTTGCCATGTCGTTACTAAGATCGTCTCTATTTACTGGAGTAATAAGGTAACGTCCACATTCCATATGAATCTCATGTAAACGGACATTAGGCATTAGTCAGACCCATATATTTCTCCTGTCATTTGTCGTTTGTTTACAGGCACAAACAAAATAGTGTGAGCTGAAAGTTGTACTTTTGAGACAGAATTACCCCAAAATATGAATCAACACCCTTATATTGTTTATTGATTCGTAAGTGGCCATGGTATAAGCGGGATAATCCACTCTGAGGTTTGCATGCATTGAAAAATAATGCACTTTGCAACCCCGCCTATTTTTCGATACATGCTCACCTCGTCCTGGATTATCCCATGTGTCCCTGCTGAATGTGCCAGTACACAGTCTGAGAGGCCACCGTAGGCCTCCTGGGTGTCCTGTACCTCATAGAGTGGGTGACATGTTCCTGTAGGCAGCGAGCAGCACAGAGACACACTCTGAGAATGATGGATATTACCCCAAACAAAAAAAAGTGTGTGAAAATGTGATATGTATTATTATTATGTGTATATTATTATTATGTGTGTATTATAGTGATAGATACGTACAAAATTGAGTAATTGTTCATGAGAGACTGGAATAGATGTGTGTATAGTGTTTATGTCTTTGTCTTGTGTGCATGTGTAATGTGTGTGTGAGTTCAGAGGTTGTAGTTGGCAGCAAAGATTGTGTGGTGATCAGGTATCGTTCGGTTTAAGGCCCATTACACACTTGAGTAGAATGAAACCCGAGAGCACACACACACACTAAGATAAATCACCCTGGACACACACACTACAGACTTAGAACTGCCTTAAAGGGTTTCTGTTTGAAATTCCCTGACCATCTTGTGTCCAAGCAAGGACCCTTGGTCAAACCTCACCCAATAACCAGTCCACCATCAATATAGACAACTATGTAGACCATGTTTTAATCAAACACCCAACCAGCAGCTCTGCTAGTTATGTAGCAGCAGCCACTGGGTGGCCCCTGGGAACTACTTTGGGCACCAGTGCATTACGGCTGCCAGACAGGCTGGATATGGGTGTATGCACTGTATATATATATATATATATATATATATATATATATATATATATATGAAGAGCTCTTTTCCAAAACGCATTAAACACCAAATAAAAAAAAATGAGTTTATTATGCCATTTTGCTGTGCACTGAACCTATTCACTGCTCCATCAACATTTCACGCCAAATCACTATATTTCCTTGTTTAAAATGTACTGCAAGATGCCGTTTCTAACCAAAACATGTGTGGGTCTAGGTAAAAGAATGTGTTTTCCTGAAAACTCTCAAAATGGATTTAATGCGTTTTGGAAAAGAGCTCTTCATATATATATATATATATATATATATATATATATATATATATATATAAGCATCTCTCTCTTCCTTTTGTTGGCCCCTTATGAACAAAATCCTTCTCTCCCATTCTTCCTCTGATACATTAAATAACTTACTGACTCACATACACACTCACTCACTCACACACATTACAATGCATGGGAAAAGAGCACGCAAACTGGCCCTCAATCACCTCTGAAGCACATATATTCAATCACTCTCACCGTGTGACACACACACACACACAGGAGGGGAGTCCACGGAGTGTGAAATCAATTAGCCCGCGCTCCATAGCCAGTCAGGTGCTAAACTCATCTCTCGGCGCCCTGTCATCCTAATCCAATAAGCAGACACATAAGGAGAGAGAGAGAGAGAGAGAGAGAGAGAGAGAGAGAGAGAGAGAGAGAGAGAGAGAGAGAGAGAGAGAGAGAGAGAGGAGAGAGAGAGAGAGAGAGAGAGAGAGAGAGAGAGAGAGAGAGAGAGAGAGAGAGAGAGAGAGAGAACAGGGGGTTGGCCATGATGTCACCCCTAGCAGTGCAGAATACCGTGGATGACGGACAGGCTTGGTGCCAAGATGGGTGGGGCTTAGATCATGCCCAGACATATAATAGAGAGAGAAAGTCCACATAGACACGGAGCAACTTGAAAGTAAATATGACTGAATTCCACAACACTGGAATTGGATGTTTTACGTGTCACTTCAAAAAAGGTTTGTGAGGAGTGAACATAAACACCTGCTGACAGGCACTTCAGCAGAACAAATAGTTACAGATAATAACCAGTCTGGGAATCATTTCTTGTTGTCTTTCCAACCAAAGAGAATATTTGTTGCTGCTACAGTACTGATACTTAACTAGCTGTGTAGAGGCCAGTACAGTATCGGGATTGTCTCCAGGTGTGTGTGTGTGTGTCTGTGTGTGCACACGCGTCGCGACAGGCGCCAAATATGAAATAACCAGCCGATGAATAGTGGAGGCCTGGGTGAAAGCTTCTATCATCAATCTCTCATCTCTCTCTCCCCACATCTCATCCTTCTACCTCTCCTCTTTCCTCTTTTATCCTCTACTCTAACCACTCTTCGTCTGCTCTCCCCTTACCCATTTTCCTATATCACTTTATCTCTCTCTAACTTCTCCTCTTCTCTCGGTTTATTCTTCCTATCCTCTCCATTCTCTTCTCTAACCGCACTCTGGTCACAGCCACGGCTGGCTCTTGTCCAGTCAACTTGTGATGCAGTCGTTTGCAGAGACGTGTATGAAACTTGTGTGTAAAGACTGAATGGAAGAACAGCAGAGCCACCTCCTTTCTCCATAGTCAATACATGCTAGGCAAAACAGGGGTTTGGGTCTCATCGATGTTGCCAAAATGGGAACTCTATAAGATGAACCCTTTGAATATATATGGGGCTCATATGAGACTCAGATTTCTTGACTGTTCTCTCTGTTCCTTTAGGGTCCCTGGGGACGGGAGGGCGAGTGTGCAACAGGACGTCCCGCGGCGTGGACAGCTGTGAGGTCATGTGCTGTGGGCGTGGCTATGACACATCACGTGTCAGCCGCACCACCAAGTGCGAGTGCAAGTTCCACTGGTGCTGCGCCGTGCACTGCCAAGACTGCCACCTGCAGGTGGACCTGCACACCTGCAAGGGCCAGACGTGACCCCACACCCCCCACCCCCTGACCAGCTCTGTCTCTCAGACATGACCCCGTCCCCTGCCCAGTGCTGTCAGCCAATCAGAGATCTCTTTCCTCCAGTCTTCCTTCTGGTAACTCTCGTATCGGGTTCTTACTGGTAATTTTGTAGGACAGTTACGTAATACACTTCATATCATTATGCTAGCTAATGTTTATTAAAGGCAGGTGAAACAGACTATAAAAACGCCTCTATTTTGAAAGTAGTACATGTTATAGGACAGTAATTCCATGCGATAATGATGCGATGATGAGTAGAAGGATGGAGGAAGTCCACTGAGGTTGGTTGAGTTTGGGTTCCTCTCTTTTTTTTTTTCAGAGGGCATGTTGAGGTGGACCTTGTAGATGGGGACACAGCATACCAGTCTGCTTGCTGTGCCGCTGAGTCTCCTAGGTAATGAGTTCTATATCAAGTCAACTACATCATTACCATCCGAGTGAAACAAGCTAAATATAAAAGCAGAGTATGTGGCGTGTCAATCTCCTTCTAAAGTTAAATAATTGAACCTGTAGAAGTTTTTCTGAACATAGTCATATATGCAACGTATCCTCATACAGAAGTACTTACTCTTGTTTCTGGGAGCACTTCTTAGGGTTTAGGTTGTGAAAAATAATCCAGACGAAGAACATTATGAACATCAGAGTGATGCGTGTGTGAAGGTCTCATCTTGGGAGATGCATTTCTGGTATGTTCTCTGGGACACTTTTCATGTGAAGTGGAGATGGAGAGCAGTGGGAACATCTTGTTATTGGCACAGGACAGACCAGGGCTGCCGAGTTTATTCACAATTCACCGTTGCCAGCGGTTGTGAGTCTGTTGTATCTCCTGCCATGGTGGCCTGTCCCCTCATCCACATCTCAAACACCTCCAATACATGTTCTTTTCTAGTTTCACAATATGTGATTAATCCCAAACTCCGAATTGTGATGATTTTTTTTTGGGGGGGGGGTTTGGTAATACTGCACATATGCAACACTTATTCACAACAATACATGTATGGACCCAGAAAGCCAAAAAGGGTTTCTTGTAACCAAATAATGCAATGGTTTGGCCAATGCTAATCAAAAGCAGGCGTCCAGAAAACGGAACAGACACTAAGGTTGTTTGTTTAGAAAGCTTGTAAGACTATCTGTCGTCCTATGTGGTCTACTGTTGTCCAATTGCCCTGTCACTTCTTTGGTTTCATTGTATTTATTTACTCCCAAGTATTGGGAAAAGTGTGGATTCTAAGTATTGTAAACCTCGTCCGGACAGCAAGAGCATTTAAAGGGGTTATGCAATGCAATTCTAGTCTTCAGTCACACCCTTGCTTACCCAAGTCTGGTTTCAGCCTTGATTTAAGACCTTATTTTCCTTAGACTTGTAATGGCAGGGGGGGAAAAAATCTCATCAGCTCGGGCAGTCTGATGAAACTGCATTATCTTGCCTCTTTCCAACAGAATGAATTACATGTATGATATATTGGAACTGGATCATTGTTAATTGCATAACTGCTTTAAGTGACATTTTCATAATGTTCACCTGTGTTTTAAAGATGTATTCACCAGTATCAAGCACGTTAGGAATTTCAGAAAAAGGTCAAACATATACCATTAGCTAGATCAATCACTCACTGATAATTGTAATCTCAGTAACGCTGATTGTTAAACATATGCTCTACTCCAGACAGATTTATTGTACAAGTGAAATGCATACATTTAGAGCAAGTTAAATGTAGTGTATGTAACCAGTAACCAATCAATTACTAATTAGGATTCCAACCAGCACTTCCTTAAACGATTCCAGCTGACCAGAGAACATGTGGTAAGGTTTGTGGCGCTGGTGTGTGCTGCTGATTTGAAGTGACTGTAGCGCTACGCAGCAGTCCTGACTAGATCTCCCTGCTGAACACTTTGCTTTTCCTTCCCAAGATTCCAGACACGAGTGGCAATGTGCTGCCCTCAACTGGTGATCAAGTAGATTACATTATGTTTAAAGGCCCCAGGGAACACTTTAGGTCAAACATTTAAGCATCCACCAAGTTTCAAACATAAATATACCAAGACTCAGAGCACTTCTCAGGGTGGATTGTGATCATACTGCGAGCAAGCTTGGTCTGCACCTGAACCGGAGAGGATGTGGGTTCAGGTCTATATTCAGCAGGGAGTGAGGAGAGTATAGTGAGAATCCCTACCAGTTAACATCCAGATTCAGCAAAGGAACATTTTTAAGTGAGCTATAGATTGAAGAAAATCATTCTGGTACTTTGAGCACTTAAAGTCAAAGGTTTGCTGGGGCTTTAACGCCAGTCACCAGGGGAGGAACACACTGCACTGCAGACCAACCACCAGGTGCTCACCCACATGGTTCAACATTGTTGGTTTTGATGTACAAACCTGATTCAAAATTATCATGGCGTCGTAGAAGCTTGCAGTAAAACAGTCCTTTATTGTACTTTTTGTTTCTTTCCACGTTTTAAAGATGGCAACCGATGGCCTCTTTTTGTACAACAAACGGCTTTACAAGAGATCGAAGTCCCCCAAAATGGAAAACATAACAAATAAAAAGTCAAACTATTCAGAATTCTGTTTATTCATTTCATTTTGAATCCCTTCTCTCTCCAGCAGTGGCTTTGTCTCCTGCCCTGTTTATTGGCACAAGGGTGTGTCAGTCCAGTCCTAGACAGCGCTGTGGGCTATCAGTTTAACTGTTTCTGTTTGGACGGTCCCTCAGAACCCGTCTAGATGCGTGTGAGCTGGTGCCACAGGCTGGATGGGAGGATACTCTCCACTTTCTCCATAATGAAGTTGAGAGGAGCGAATAAAGTACTCAGGAACTGGTGGAGAAGAAAGAAGGAAAGAATGTAAGTTAGAAAACAGTTACACTGTGTAGACTATGAACAGAAACTAGGGATGCCTAAACCCAATACATGGGTTCACTCATAACAACTAGAAACATTTCAAACAAACAAGAAAATGGAGGAAGAATTGTCTTAAAGGTCTCATTGCATCGTTTTTTCGTTAATTTTGCAGTGGTCTCTAGTATTAATGAATGCCCTGTGAGCCGGTTTTGGTGAAAAAAATGCTCTGGTGCGCCTGTTTCAGGTTGTTCTAGTTTGGAGGAGGAGTTGGGGGGGGGGGGGGGGGGGGGGGGGGGAGAACGAGAGGTTTTTGGCTCTTACTCATGAATATTCATGACATTTAAATGAATTGCCTCTGATTGGCTAACAGCACTGTCCGTCACAGTGATGTTAGCCAATCAGAGGCGAGTGATCCCTCTAGTGCGATATCAACCATAGACATCTTATACATATGTTACTATATACATCCATTAGATACATTCATGATATAAGATGTCTATGTTATCAACACGACAAATCACCATGACGTCACAACAACAATATACGTTCTTCCGGGTGGCAAAAGACGAAGCGTTCTCCGATGGCAGAACTAGTAAACAAACCCCTCCATATCATTTGACAGGGCAGAGCGATCGAGAAAACAGTACATGGCTTGAATGAATGATTTTCTTCTTGCGGGGCGCTACGTGACATCTCATTAATTCAGACGGGTATGGGAAGTCTCATTAATATATTACGACAGAGTATTAGGGCCACATTAAGAATTTTTTTTT
>JAOPHQ010001630.1:0-24489 GCA_030340625.1 Merluccius polli | reverse complement strand
TTTTGTGTGTGAATTTAATCAGCCAATGCAGACGCGTATGTTACTTACTGGTGCAGGTGGTCTAAGTCAGATAATAACAATTGGATAGAAACCAGATATAGATGTATTCCTTATAGGTAGGCTAACTTAGACTAAGTAGGGACTTGAGGAAATGAATAATTCACAAATTTTAAAGAAAGAAGACAAGGCGCATCCACCCACCCACCCTCTTTCACACACACACACACACACACACACACACACACACACACACACACACACGTGAAGTATATAAAGGTAGTCCCAGTAGAGCTGAATGTGCAGGTATGCTTTCCTCCACCTTTGTCTCGGCTTGCTCTCTCGAATCAGGATGTCGTCTCCCTGACTTCCTGTGTTGTCAATGCGCACCCCCCCCCCCCCCCCCTTTTTCACAGCTATTTGAGGCGATCTATCAGCAAATCCGAGAGGCGAGGATGTCATTACCTTAATGCCGATGCATGATTTGTATATGTACAGTCAAAGGTCTCTCTCTCTCTCTCTCTCTCTCTCTCTCTCTCTCTCTCTCTCTCTCTGCACACACTTGTACACTCACCTGGGTAACGCTCCCATCAAACGGTTCCCACGACGACGGCGGTGCATCCCTGTGATCTCGTCTCGAAGCGAAAACCAGACACACCCGCTACTCAATTTTCTTTTTTGTTTGAAACATTTGCCGCGTAATTGATATGATGATGTAAGACGTTTGGTGGCGGGATTCGGGATTCACGGTTTAAAGGATCTTTTGCGACTGCGTTGATTTATGTTTTTTGTGCCTGCCTGCTGTGTATCGCTATTAGTCTGCTCTGTGTGTGACGAACATCCAAAGTGAATTTAGTGCATACGCAGGTCATGGCAAACCACTCACATTTGATCATTTGCATCAATGGTCGTATGAACGCATATTCTGGGATTCTGTATGATAACACTGATGCTGAGTTACCAAGTGTTCCAGAAAGTATTTCATTTAAGTGGAACTCACTGACATTACATTGTAATTCATTTTTTTGCATCCTATATTTCACCATAAAAAAAAGCCCATCATGTCGACTGAAAGTAAATACATGTTTTAGAGTTAATTAAATACTGAAGTGTGTCATCAAGTATATTACATCTGTACCCCCATGACTAATACCTGACGGGTAATCTAATATCTGACCTGCCTCATTTCATGTTTTCCAGCTCAGCCCCAGCCAAGTACCTCAGCGTTTGGCCAGGGAGAAGCCTCCTGCAGCCAAAATGGCCTCCGCTACAACATGGCTAGCACCTCTTCCCAAAGCACCAGCGACCAAAGAGTCCACCCTGGCACCCACTCCGCCGCCGCTGCCACCGAAAACACCAGGGTCCCACACGTGTGCACTTGCGGCGCGAGCCTCGCTGCGAACGGTGCCAACGGCGACACGAGGACGACGTCCGCAGACGGGGCGGCGGCCGCGACGGAGCAACCGCGGAGGCAGCTGTCGACGCCCGTGTCGCAGAAGATGCAGCGCAAGCTGAGGTCCAGCCTGTCGGTCAACAGCGACAGCAGCCGGCGCAGCAAGGGCAGCTCCACCGGCTCGCAGAAACAGCCGCTTCCCGAGGGTGAGTAGGCTATAGGATGCGACCACGTGTGTGCACTAAGCACACCGTCTAATGGTACCGTTTAATGGTAGTCCATCGTCAGTCGTCGACACCCCCCCCCCTGCCAATTCCTTCACTTAACACTCTGAGACTCTGACCAGGTTGAAGGTAACTCCCTGTTAAAGTGCCTCTTCTCTTGACTTGAGAAACAATGTCCTCTCTGTAAACCCCCCCCCCCCCCCCCCCCCCCCCAAAATAAAACGCATCAATGCTGAATTAACCTAAATAATCTCACATTTTTAATGGCGTCAGTACTTGAGAAACCCGAGACAAGATCATTTTTCTCGCACATCCTGTCGAGGGAGACCACATCCTGCTCCTGGGGCTTTTATTTTTGCCCAACAACAACCGCACACGCCTCCACCGACCCAACCTTTTCACCATGCAGAAAAGCTGTCAGGTGCGAGGCCGAGTAATGAATGGAGGGTTGGGCGGGGGGGGGGGTCTTATTACCTTTGGGTGAATAGGTGCGACCCTCTAACAAGGCACCGGATCACAGGGGGCCTATTAAGTGACCGGGGCCCCTTAAGGCCCCTTTTACACCTTCTGGACCCAGTCCCGCTCCATCGCCATTTCTCGCGGGCACCGACTCACTCGGTCCTCATTATGATGCTTTTCAAGAGTGCGTGTGTGATCTAATGTTACCTTATAGGTGTTTATGAGGACCGTATACACTATACATTACCTATTCATTCACCCCAACCGAGGCCCTAATGCTTCAGGGTTCGCAGGTGGCAAAAATGAGATGTGACGATAGGTGTCGGAGGAAAAAAAAAAATCGACACAGGATTAGTGAAAATAAATCTCGACAACGGAGCAGGAATAGCGTGTACCTCGTTTTTTTTATCGCCGCTTATTCGAGATCATCCGTGTATTGAGTTAGCTGGCTAACAAGGTGAGGCAGGCAGGTAGAGACATCTGTGGGAATGAAGGAAGGATGCATCGAATTACCCGGGATACTTCACATGCAACGATACCTCAACATAACGTCTTAATTGGCAAAGAGAAGCGAGAGATTGATTTGAAGAAGAAGGAAAAAAAAGACAAAGACAGAAGCTCAATAAGTCTGTCTCATTATGGCTTTTAGTGTTGCTTATTTGCAGATGCCTGCTCTCTGAATCAATATGTTCGCTCTCAAGTATTTATTTCCCCCCGGAAAACAGGCAAGCTGTTGTGTTTGAATGTTTACACGGATTAGCATAATCTGTTTGCCTGTGAAATTAGCCCCCTAAACAGCCCCCTCCCCTTCCTCCCAGAACACAAGAAGAAGAAGAAAAAAAAAAAGAAGAAAAAATGAAAGGCGCTAGCTAGCAAGCGAGCTAAACGGGCGCGCTAGCGCTGCACTGTAAAAAAATGAAACGCGCATCTACTGCAAAAACGAGGCACGCTTGTTGCGTACACCTTGCTGAATTAAAATCATATTTTGTATCGGGTATTTTTAAACCCTATATTGAGTAAATCGACACAAAATACTTGAGTAGGTTGTGTCGAGTAGGGCTGAAACGATTCCTCGAGTAATTCGAGTACCTCGAATACAAAAAATGGTCCGAGGATTTTTTTCTGCCTCGAGGAATCGTTAGTTTAATAGAGCGCAACAGTGCGGTGCCGGAAGTAAAAATCCCATTAATTTTTCCCGTCGAGATTTTGATTAAAAGCCATTACGTCGTAACCATACAATGTATACTTACAACCGGCCGTTTTATTGTGCAATGATAGGATAGGCAACTTTAGTAACCAAAAACTAAAGGAAGGTTTCAAGAAAACAAGTTTTATTCGCGATGTCATTTAGAAGGACTGCATTACCCACAATCCTAAAGTGTAACACGACGTCTTTGATTGGTGGAGCTCGCTGTTACCATGGAAACGTTTACCTACGAAAGTCAAGTCGTCGATTACTGCTACCACTGAACTCGATCGTTTACCACACTGAGCAACCATGATTTCCCTTAGACTCATGGAAAGTTAGAGTTGTTGTTAGAGCTGTAGATGAAATGAGCTGTACATATTGAAAAATATGTTGATATAGAATATACGATGATATATGATTAAAAACAAAATAAAAATATATGATATAGCAGTGTTGTATAGTAATTTGGGTAGTATAAAGCCTAGGAATACATAATGTTGAATGAATACGTAACTAAAATCACATGTATTAAAAACGAGAAACGTTATTACCTTATATAACCCATTATATAACTCCCTGTCTTAGCCGACACACATTTGGAATCGACATTGTTGGACGCGCGAGCGGTGATTGCAGTCAGGACTGTACCATGTCGATGACAACACTATATACACTATGAAACACTATACATACACACACAATATATGACACAACTTTTATTAAAAATATAAACACTATAATAATTACAAAGGTGCAAGAAGCACGCTAAACTATCGGGTTGGAAGTTGTCGGAAAGGGTTCGCAATGGTTTATGGGATGAGTTCACTTGTTCACAAAATAATGTACACAGTCTTGTACCTTTGCCTTTTCTTCCGTTTTCCAAATTCTTTTTATGCCCGAATCAAACATAATATGGTCACGACTACCATTGGCTTATTGGTTAAAGGCTTAATACTATTTTTATAAGGATTCTACGAAAAGTGGACGAGATAAATGCATGGGAAATTTACTTCCGGCACCGTTGCTGTTAAAAAAGGGGCGGTCACTGTTACGCTCTATTGAGCGGAGGACCGGAGACAAGGTTTGATCAACGTTAATGTATTTTACGAACATAAACGCCTGCCTTGCAGAGGGCTAGGTTTTTGTTAATTATGACTGACTACTGTCAAGTTTGTGGTTAGTTTATTACGAGCGTGACGACATGACTTCATAGAGGGTTGATTTAAAATTTAAAAGGACAGCGCTGATGAGTCTAGATGGAAATAAAAACATAATAAAGTTAATTAAGCAGTTGTAAAATTTAGTCAACTACTACGTAGCTGGTCACAGTGTGTCTCACTCTATTGATTATGTGTGTGGTTATTGTGTTCCAATACAGTAGTTGTCTTAATTGTACACTGCAAAAAGACACTGCAAAATAAATGCCTTATGTTTTTGATAACTTGAAAGTAATGTAATTTTATTTATTTTTGATATCTTGAAAGTAATTTAATTTAATTTATTTTTGTTATCTTGAAAGTAATTTAATTTTATTTGTGTTTTACTTATTCTTATTTATGTTAGCAGTTGCCTCTTTGGTAATGTTTCAAGACCAGAAAATACTTGCTAAATAAAAACAGTTGATTCTAAAAAAGGAAACCAATTGGTCATTCATTATTAAGTGAAATATGTTATTTTCTCTTGTGTATTCATAATTGCTCTTTAACCAAGCAAAAATACGTTTTATCCGATTACTCGATTAATCGATGTAATTTTCAGTAGAGTACTCGATTACTAAAATATTCGATAGCTGCAGCCCTAGTGTCGAGTCTTAAAGCATGTGTTTGTCTTAACTGACAATAATGTAGTTATTGACTCATTATATACAGAGTTTAAGGCAGGCTTGCAGGTGAAAGGCCAACGTTAACTGATGTCTCGTTGAAAGGGACAGCAAAATATTCTTTACATTTCCGGTATGCTTTACTTCTCGCTTAAAGCAGCCTTAATCCAAACAGAGGCCCAAATGCTTTCATCGAATCAGGGTCATGCTCCAAAAAGCGGTGTTTTCGAGTCGATCTACATCCAGGGAAAAGTCTATGGATAATCTTTGGATATTTGCGTCTCAAGGTAAGCAAGACAAGTTCAACAACCTCTTTTAAAGTCATAATAAGCTGACATGCAGGATCATTGCATGGTATTCTTGGCCCAATGATAAATGGCAATGGCCTTATGAGGGCCCGGTTCTCATGGGGACTTCCTCCGATACTACCACAAGAAGCAAATGTGCTTGAAGCTGATTGATGGCTGTCAGTCTTATCAATCCACTTATAAGGAAACCCTTTGATAGATTCATTGATTTCAGTCAACGTGAGTTACTTTTTCTTGATAAAAAAACATCAAAGCGCGTCGCTAGTTCTGATGGAACAACTCCTTCAAAAAGGTGATGGAGGACGTCTGATGGGTAACCAGTGACAAAGTGAAAGTGTCCATCTTATTTTTATACCATTTTACCACCGTAGGAATGTAACATGCCAGGGGTTTCCTGCACAGTTTGAATATGTATGGCACGTGTTTCCTTGGTTCTAGGGGGAAATGCTCCAGATAATACATCCTACATTTACAGATGTAAGGCCCGAGGAATGAGCACCGAGATCATCGGCAGCAACCCGATACACCGTTCCCTTCATGTTCTTACCAACACTAGGACTGAAAATCCCTACCTTACCAAACATTTGGATACTACTACTAACTTCGGCCATCTTGCTAGAGTTAGGCAGAGAAATGGTATCATAGGTTAAGTCATTCATAATGCTGTAACGTGAGCCTTGCTTCCTAACCGTACTTGTACGTTGGAATATCAAAGCAGACTATAAGATATTATTGCAAATAAAAAGGTAAACTTGGTGCAATGTGCTGCGTCAAAGCGAGTCTCTCTCTCTGATTAAGGGGACATCAGAAGATCGTGTGGAGGCGAGCCTGACGGATATCGCGAGTGAAACCGGGGACGACCAGAAATGTATTGGAATTATTAATTGAAATAAGTTGGATTCCTAAGTATATGTTTCGTGTGAGGTTGCTCGTGAAATATGTACATATTCCAGCAACTTGCTACGTCACATTTATCACTGACTTTTCAAAACGACGAACCGATATTGTCACTGAAAGACACGGACTTAATTATTGTAAGCACGTCGAGTGGATTGCATTGCGTGTAATTAGTCAGACACTAGAGTGGGGTTTTTACGGCGTGGGGATTGTGCGCCGTGTCTTGGCACACAACGTCGTTGGCACCGCTGCCAATCTCCGCCAACACTCGAGCGTCTGAGTGGGGTCGCTTACCTCGTTTGCTTTTGTTTAGCGGTGGCAGAAGGGCGGGCGGTTGAGAGGGAGGGGAGGTGGGACTGGCTCTTTTGTCACTTTGTTGGATTTGTTTTTCTTGGCTGCGTGTAATCAATTAAGGCCCTTGAGCTCCTTTAGCCTCATTTAGAGACTATTAGGGGTCCAAGGGCCGTGGGCGCTGTATGCAGGCTTTCTTCTTTAAACAGGCTTTTCACACACACACACACACTCACTTGTGTGTGTGTGTGCGTGAGCGTGTTTGTTTGTTTGTGTGGTGAGTGTGGAGGCATGTGTGTGTGTGTGTGTGTGTCTGCTTCGCCCGCTGCGCCCTAGCGAGGGCCGCTGTCTGTTAGCGTTAGCTTCTCAGTCACTCATGCATTATGAAGGAGGGCTCCTGTGCAAGCGCACGTGTGTTGGATCTCCACTCTGTAGCCCCTTATCCTCCTCCTGCTCCTCCTCATCTGTGGGTGTGTGTGTGTGTGTGTGTGTATTCCCATTGGCCTCTGAGCTGTTTCTCTCTGCCCCACTCCTCCGTCTAGTTTTTCTTTTGTCTTTGTTTTTTCGTTTTTTGCTATCTGGGAGTTTTTCTAGTGTTGTGTTTTTTCTTTTTTCGGC
This sequence comes from Merluccius polli, assembly GCA_030340625.1. Taxonomy (NCBI): domain Eukaryota; kingdom Metazoa; phylum Chordata; class Actinopteri; order Gadiformes; family Merlucciidae; genus Merluccius; species Merluccius polli. The sequence goes on along the minus strand of JAOPHQ010001630.1, from coordinate 17,294 downwards.
AACAGCTTGCCGCTCCGAGGACCATCGCGCTTGTTTTGTGTCACGCCACTACATGATTTTTCTCTCTCCCCTTTTTCTTTTGTTTCTGCCCATGTGTTGTGTTTTCTTTCTTTCTTCCCCATTTTTCCCCGAGGTGGTTGCTGCTACCCTCAGATTCTGGGCCGACTCTGGCTTTTAACAACCGATCCATGTCAATGTTATGTATTTTTGTATGTCTGTCTGTCTGTCTATTTGTCCAAATCACTCCCCCTCTTTTTCTAACCCGATATATATTCACACAGATGCTCCTAGATAATGACAAATAATGATGCCGATAAACGCCTCTCTAACGTCATCAAGTCTAAACGAAGGACGAGACTTGAACATATCTAGGAACCTAGTGGGGTTGCTTTGAATATTACATGGGAGTATGTCACAACATATGAGGTTATCATGTACAATTTCCCATACCGTTATTAATCATTATTATAACCATCTGCTAATCTAACCCATCGAGATGTACCAGGCGCCCAAAATTCCCACTTTCGCCATTAGCCCCTGAACTTAGCATCACTACCAGTCACTCGTCCTTGGTTCGACCAAAGGGGGAAAAAAAAGAATCTGACTAATCGCTGCTGCTGAATTATACATCCAAGTGAATAGCTGAGACGGCCAAGTGCGCTGCTTAAAGCCCACAGTACGCTGGTTTGTGTCGTATTCATAGTCCGGTCTTGGCGTTGGCATCGCAGGCATCACTGTGTGTACCCTCGGGGTCCTTCAAAGTGTGTTGCTCTGAACTTTTTGAGCGGCTGTTTTGTCCGTGTTTGTGATGAAGCGGCTTGATGAATACATTTCTCTCATCGCTCTCATATTCTATTCTATATTTTTTTATTTTTTTCCGAAAGTCAATGAGTAGACTCCTGACTGGGTTGTGGGCAAATTATACACACGACGGGAATAACTAGGATGCGTTAAAGCGCGTTGCATGCCGCGCAAACACTCACGCCCACGCGCATACGTACGCACACAGACACACCGACTCTCATTTTAGTGTTTAATATTCTGTATTCTTGTCTGCAACATATGGCAAAGGTAACTAGGATGCATTTAAGCGGACACACACGCACGCAGACACACACACACACACACACACGCATGCAAGCGCTTGAATGTTCATCGCAGACAGCTAGTGCTTCTGGTCAGCTCCGCGGCCTCCTCTGCGTTTGAAAAAAAAATCTAATCAAATGGAAAAGAAAGAGGAAGAAAATCCCAACTCGTCTTTGATTAATCAAACATGAGCGTCCAGCCAGCTAGCCAGCCTGCCAGCGGTCTTCTTCAGCTCGCCTTCCTCGTCTTTACATCCACCACGCTCTTCCTCCTCCTCCTCCTCTAGCCCCCTTTTCTCTCCTTTCATGCCAATCAGGAACGGCCCCCGTCAGTCGACCCCTAAGACGGACAGATGAAAGCCATGCAAATATGCGCCCTGTTTGCAACTCTGGTTTTATTTAATTTATTTATTTTTGTACTTCTACGTCCGTCTGTCTGCCTGTCCGTCCGTCAGTCCGTCCACGGCGTTCAAAAGGCAAGCATACCGGAGAGCCCGAGGTGAACATGAGGATTGTGCGTGCGTGCCCACACAACCAACACAACCCTGTGAATGTGGGTTTAGTCATTCAGATGGGGGCGCATGAGCTCCAGCCGTGCCCCAGCGCTGCTGAGGACGAGTTATGGGTGAGAATGGAAGCTCCCTGTGGACTCGGGAAACGTGAAATTTACCTGTCAGCGCTTTTTTCGGTGCGATGCGATGCGTTTCTTCTTTCTTTCTTTCTTTCTTTCTGTCTCTCTGTCTTCGTCTTCGTCTTCTTCGTCTTTTGCACACCAATCAACTGTGTTCGTTGCATTTTGCTCCCGATTATGTGACTGACATTTGCAGTAAAAAATAAATGAATCATAAAAAAAAACATTATACAAAAAAAGCCAAATATGAAAAAGAGCAAAAAAGGAAGCACAATTACGCATAACAAAAAAAAATCAGCTTTTTCCGTTTATGTCTAACTTGATTTCCTTTTTTTCCATTTTTTTTCACGTTATTAATTTAATTTATTTACACCCACTGAGATTTGAATAATTAATCGACCGATTGGTAATTTACAGGGGAACACTCCTCAAGTGTGCGAGACAGTCTCCACCTTACCGATGCCAACCACATGGGAGGTCGTGGTGGTGGTGGTGGTGGTGGTGGTGGTAGTGGCGGAGGAGGTTAAATGTTAATCAGAGATCAGTGAGCATTGCAGGCATTAGCGCGCTAATTTGCAGCGGAGCAATCGCTTTTTTGGACTTTTTCTAATCATCCTTGCGTGATCAAGCCGCTCTAGTTTGCATGACAATGCCACAATTATTGAACAGGTCCGCTAATCAGAAACGGCGGGAGAGGAATTTGTTTCATTGAATTTCCCTTGATTCCCCTCCAACCACCCCCCACACCCACACCCACACCCACACACACACACACACACACACACACACACACACACACACACACACACACACCCAACAACTTGGGTCTCACCTGTTAACTGCCACATATATTTCCTCTGCATGCGAGTACTGGGTTACACACACACACACACACACACAACTTTTCATTTTTACTTTCACTTACTAGTACTACTTCACTTACCCCTGATATAGTAATGCAAACTCAAAGATTTTGCACTACACACACTATTTACTAGCGAAAAAGGAGACTAAACCTTTCCCATAGCATACTTGGCTATCGTGCATATTATTGTATATTTGGATATACCCTTTCCATGGATTTTGACTCTGTGTGTGTGTATGTGTATGTGTGTGTGTGTGTGTGTGTGTGTGTGCGCGCGCATGCACTCCAGTAGGGATTCACTGGTGTGCTTCCCATAATCATTATCTGTGCCAATCTTGTTCCTGTGGTTTACTCAAGGTCTAGCACAAGGTCTCCACGATAAAAGTGCCAACCCAGTCGGATTGTCTTTTTTTTTTTTTACTGAAACACCAAGGTTTATAGTCAAGTCTTGAGGTTTTTTAATGGTGCAGAAAGAGAGGATTATCCAAGCGCTACACTTCATAATCATGGTTTATAGTCCTTCTACCTGATGGTGGCCTAACACCCCCTGGTTGTTGCCTTTTTCTTTTCTATTGATTTTTTATTACAATAGTTTAAAAGTTTTTGCTAGTTTTAATGGTTTCCATTTATTTTTTTTGTTACAGTTTTCAATCCTTTTTTTTTTTCATTGTAATTTGCGATCTAGTCATTGCATTTGATTTATTTTTATGAAGCACATGTTGGATCTTTTAGATTTTAGAAACCGCTTCTGAATTTTTTCAGTTCAGATCTGGTTTTTGCGTTGCATTTTCAGATCTGTGTGTTGCACTTTCATAAACATAAGATTACTTTATATGAAAAAAAATAGTGTGTTATCACCGCACCGCAAGACGTCACGTCTCATGTCTCTTTTTTTTTCTTTTTCCGTTCCCTCCCCTCCACATCCTGGCACCATATGGCGCATGCCACAGACTGCTGCGTGCACTGCATCCTGGCCTGCCTCTTCTGCGAGTTCCAGGTCCTGTGCAACATGGTGGCCACGCAGGCGTCGTGCGGCGTGTGTACGCCCGAGATCTGCTGCTGTTGCTGCGGCGACGAGATCGGCGACGATTGCAACTGCCCCTGCGACATGGACTGTGGCATCATGGACGCGTGCTGCGAGTCCTCCGACTGCCTGGAGATCTGCATGGAGTGCTGCGGCATCTGCTTCCCCACATAGGAAGGAAGTGGGGTGAGGAGGGAAGGAGGAGGAGGAGGAGGAGGAGGAGGAGGAGGAGGAGGAGGAGGAGGAGGAGGGGTGGACTTCCTCTTGTCCTCTGACCCTGCTTTCGCACTACTTCCTGTCATGGTTTTTAGGGGGGAATCCAACAGGAGATGGATGTGTAGTCTGTAGGGAGGAGAGGGCTGTGTGTGGATGTGTGTGTGTGTTTCTGGTCATTTGTTTGTGTGTGTGGGTGTGTTGCTGTATGTGTGTGTGTGTGTATTAAGTAATGATTATGTTGCTGTATGTTTGTATAGAGTTGCTGTGAGTGTGTGGGTTTGTGTCATTGGAGAAGTAGTTGAAGAATGTGTGTGTGTGTGTGTGTGTGTGTGTGTGTGTGTGTGTGTGTGTGTGTGTGTGTGTGTGTGTGTGTGTGTGTGTGTGTGTGTGTGTGTGTGTGTGTGTGTGTGTGTGTGTGTGTTCACAGTCTGTCTACTACCCTCTTCCCCACTGCAGTCTAAGGGCCAAGAGAGATTAAGCAAACCTTTTTTTATATGCCTGTGTCATGTAACATTGTGGAAGCTGTTCATTTTTAGCGGGTATTCAAACCAATGCTTCAGAAGTATTATCGCACAACACCTTACAAATGATTTCTAAAAAAAACTCTTTTTATAATGCTTTTTGAATCGTTATCATAGGTGATTATTTGATTATTTAGTAAAAAAAAGGGATATTTACATTTGTCGTATTGTATCTCTGCAATTCCTTTTCTCCTTACATTTCAATTTCAATAACTCAACTACTGTAGCTTGTTAGAACGACGTACGTGTGTACAGCTTTATAGAACTGGATAAGTGTGAAACATGAAAAAAAAAGAATCACAACTCAATGGTTTTTATTTTTAATGAAAAACATGTATCATACGTATCAACATGTGTTAGACTGTGCTTGTAGACCAAAAATGTAGTTATTTTTATATATTTTATAAGTTCTTGAAATTCCATTTGTTATTTTTTTTGGCTGACCAAAAACTGCGCAGAATGGCTGTCGACCGTCTGCGTATTGGTAGTCTTAGAAATGCCAAATGATGTCTCGTACCAAAGACTGTTCATCTCTATCTTGATAATTCTCTCATGTTGAATTGGAATTGGGAGTCTTGCCTTTACTGGATTTACTGGTGTTAGTATTCGATGTGTTGGATGTACTGGAAGTACAGTAAAAATACATTCATCATTTGACAACGAGTTTGACGAGTTCACTAAAGAGTTTTAGACATTTGGAGATAACATGTAAGCAATTGCCTCTTTTCAACCTTTTGAAATGACATGGGTTTGTCTGTTACACATTGCACAGTGTTACCCTATGGTGGTATTTTACACACAACACACGAGATAATGTTGCTAATGCGTGACATGTTAAAAACTGCACTCTTGAGAAGAAAATGGCCTCGCTATGGAATTAAAAACAAAACTGTCCCAGCGGTCGGGTTGTCACATAAGCAGCTTTCTGGTTTCAAAGCCTGTTGACTTACAATACAAATCACAGAACTGTCAGGACCAAAAAAAACTGGTGTTGAGTTAATTCAGGGTAAAAGTGACGCATACAACTTTTGTTGTTTTTCTTACATTTCATTATCAGAAGAACCGTATTCTGTGTGTATCTCCAAATGGGTTTTTTTTTTTTTTGTGGCGATTTGCCGCGAGGCGTCGTCATCGCCTTGCGTCTCGGGAAGAATGGGCTCGGCTTTGATGTCGTTTAAGTGATGCTACTTAATTCTGGCCCCTCATTAGCCGCGGCTTGAATGGCAACGAGAAAAGAAAAAGGAAAACACCCGAAAAAATGATCCCTCCTTTAAGCCATCAAAGATAATATGCTGTCAAGTGCACGTCCGTTGTTGTATTGTGCGGAGGCATCTCTGCGGTCGATAAAAAATGTAAGAAAAATTCATCTTCATTCACTTTTTTTTCCTAGCCGTACTTTTATTTTTATTTTTAGATAATGTGAAGGATTCATCTGTCACCGAGGAATAGTAGATATACACGTAACTCATTCGCGTCCGATACTGTATTGTTTTACTGTGTTCTATAGATCCTGTCCGCTGTACTTGATCCAATCGGCTCTCTCATACCTCTCTCTCCTGTGTCGTGATTGGTCCGTCTTCGTCTAGCGTCCTGCAACTGTACTCCAATTGGTTTTGGTTGTTGTTGTTGTTGCTGTCGTTATCTGCACTCTTATGTCAGAAAATAAAGCAAGACTGAAAAACAAGAAGTGTCTTACCGGGGAATTATTGACTATTCAGTCATTTAGTTTTACCCAAAGTTTTCTCCGACTTGCAGTGAATTCCGATGCGTGTGTTTAAGGAACAGGTGTAGGGCATCTTACTCAGAGGTACACCTACACCTACAGGTCAACTGCAATCATTGGGGATCAAACCCAGTACTTTTCTGCTGGGACACCCATAGCCACTACACTATATTCACATTCCTCACAATAGGGGTCCATTCTGACACCAAAATCTGACATCCCCCCCCCCCCCCCCCCTCCCCCTTTAGCATCAGGCCGTTCGCTTGATTAGCGAAGGCGTCCGCGTATATAACGGCCATAGTGTAGCGGCCGCGCTAACGTGGGAACACGGCCACCGACGGCGCCGGGTTCACACGGGGGGCAAAGATCCCCACCGACTCCCAACAGCGGCCTGACCTTCAGCAGACACCACCACACACACACACCCACCCACCCACCCACCGCCTCTCCCCCGTTAACCCCCTCAATTAACCTCCGCTGAGGACCCCCTGCTGGCTAACACAGAGAAGACCAGACCCCCCCGACACACACACACACACACACACACACACACGCACACACACACACACACACACACACACACACACACACACACACACACACACACACGCAGACAACCTCGTTTTCCACTCTCGCCTTTTTTTTTTCTTTCATTTTCCATAATTTTCTGCCTGGGTAAACCCCTAGTCCCCAGAAAAACCACCATCTGATTTTTGCACCAAAAAAAAAGAAATATATATATTTTAATATATATTAATACAAAATCTCGCCCTCCTGAAACTCTCTAATCACATAGGAGTTGTATTTTTCCCTTTCCTTTTATTTTGCTCTTTCCTTCACTTTCCAGTGAAGGAGGCGAGGGGCTGAGGGGGGGGGGGGGGGGGGGGTCCAGGTAAAAGTGTGCAATGACCTTTTTAGAAAGTCGTCCACCTTTCCCACTCTTCTAATCAATCCCCCTCTGTTCGCCATGCGCTGTGCGCTGGGCGGTAATGTCACAATTAGAAAGCCCCGGCCATTGTTCCCGTTTACCGTCGAGTGAGGAAATTCAGCCCGTATTTTCATTTTTCTTCCCAAGGTCACTTCTGTCGCTAGAAAAAAAGGAGGAAAAAAGGAGTCATTAGGGTGTGATACGTGTGGCCAACTTCCATCCATCGATCAATTCACTCATCCATCCATCCAACCATCCGCTTCTCTGTCCGTTCATCCAACTCTGTGGCTCATCCGTCCATCTCACTGTCCTTTCAGCCATCCATCGATTTAATCAATCCAACCATCCATTGCACTCATCCATCCGTTTCTCCACTTATCCATCCATCCATGCGTCCGTCCATCCATTCACTCATCTATCCATATACGTCCACCCGATCATCAACTCATCCATCCTCCTTCCGCTCATCCATCCATCCACTTCTCCTTCGCCCTGCCCAGTAACACATTTACATAACGCATACATATGAATAGATAAATAACACATGTAGTTGTTTCGTTTGTTTATTTTGAGCAGAGAGATTTGGGGACATTTTAGTGGACATTTTTGGTCTCCTTTTGTTTTTCCATTCGAGGCCCACCTCACCCGAAAGGCCCATATTGATAAGATGAAATCCATAATGCCATAACTGCCTCTAATATGGGGAATTAGTCAGAACAAGAGGGGATCACATCCATTGCGTGACACGTTTGTCTGGCCTCCAACGGAGTGCAGTGTCTATGAGGCTATGACAAATGTGTACGCTTCTGTAGGCCTAAACACACTTATACACCGAATAATTCATAATTGATAGTTTTTATACCTGGCGATGGGCATGAAGGTTATATGTTTTATTATAATATATACAACCTAAATATATTATAATATTTTGCTGCTGTTCAGATGTAACAATGCCGAATCCAATTATAACCTTACCGTCGTAATCACCGCCGTAACAATAGCATACGCTACCCAAAGCTTGACGTGTTTTGACATCGTATTTGACGCACTTTAAAATGTTGTGTTTTTTTTAGTTTTTTTTTACATTGTGTTTACATTTAAAACTGATTTTATTTAACCATAACTCTCGCCGTGTTTTGGTCATATTTTTTAATAGGGCAGGGGTCGAGGTAAAGCGGTTCATAATACATTCATAGCTGTATTTATTATTATGATACGCCTATAATATATATTCTTTTTAGTGCCTTGCAAGCGACCAAATTAATCTGCTGTCTGTTTTTCCTTCCTTGCACATTGCTCCACAGTTATGAGGTCTCAAACCAGTGAGATAGCGAGAAAAACGTATGTACATAATGCAGCCCCAATTATGTCTCTCTCCTCTCACCGTCAGTTGAGTCAAAGTTCAGAGACAGTTTTGACCTCTCTGTTTAGAGGACTTGGTGGCGTGGCATTAAAATAAGATGAGAGGATCTTTCAGAGGGGCTAGAGTGTGTGTGTGTGTGGGGGGGAAACAAGGTCCAAGTAGTGTCACTTTCAATGAACCTCTTCAGGTAGTGGCCCCATTAGCCCCTGTAGCACATGCTTGGTTTACAATGAAAATAAGGTCATTACCTGAGGAGGCTAATTGACTTTGACAAGACAGTGCAGAAGGCCTTCCTGTCCTTGAGCTTGCTTGTTTGCCCGACTTCCTTTCTCTCACTCTCTCTCTCTCTCTCTCTCTCTCTCTCGCTGCTGTCTGAGATAGGATGATTTAGTTGTCTCGGTCCCTCAAAACGAAGTGATGATGATGGTGACAAAGAGGGATAAATGACTTATTTATCGGCACTTTTTGATTAACGGCACTTTTTTATGAGATCATTTCTACTTTGCATTAAGTTTTCTGCTTTTCACAACCCCCCCCCCCCCCCCCCCCTCCCCCAAGTACTGGTGGAAAACCTACAAGGGCAAAATAAATGAGTGAATCATATGCCTCTACATATAATAATAATAATAATAATAATAATAATAACAGCAATAATAATAATACCCACACACATATTATACACATGACACAAATAAACCTCTGAGCCTCTAAACAACCCCTCCTCTTCCTGTTGCCGACGGCGCCGAGAGGCAAATTGAGAAGGACGCGGGTACCGGGCCACTGCCTGTTTATTTGCTTGTAGTCGCTTGGTGAGCTATAAATTAGATGTCACCATTGTTACATGTCATCGTGCTGATGCGGCCGCGCACGTGTGGGTGTGTGTGTGTGTGTGTGTGTTGTGCGCTCGCTGGCATTCACGTTTGATTGTTTGTTCTTAACATCACTTAAATGAACGAAATGTGGGGGGGGGGGGGGTGCAAGTAGGGTGTGGGGGAGGCGGGGGGGGCCTCATCTGGTTGACTGGATGTCATCAGTGATTGGCAGGTTGTTTAGCACGCGTGGCTGTTGCAATTATTGTACATCTACGGCGGCGCGTTTTTTTTACAACCCCACCACCGCGCTAATGTGTCTGTCTCTGTTTAGCATATCCAATTTTGGTAATATCGTAATATTCGTGTCATGTTTTATGTGCGGCACCCTACACACTTCTATCACACTTCATTATAGCCCATAATTTCCCATCCTCAACGCAGTCGTCGTCGTCGTCGGTTGACGTGCCGCCGTGACGCGGTGAAGGCCTGCAAATGATGAACCGTAGCCTACCGAGTGTATAAGCGTTAGCGTTTGCATCCGCGCCGAATCTCCTGATCTTTTGCAGCCACAATAGGGTGTTTGTATCGGGTTCCTGTCACGCTGTATGTGTGTTTCTGGGTCCCGCCCCCTACCCTCCACCCCCCCCCCCCACACACACACACACACACACACACACACCGACACACACATCCCGTTCACCCCCCCCTTGTGAGGACCGTTCACCCGGACCCTGCTGGGGGGGGGGGGGGGGGGGGGGGGAGAGTGGCCAGTAGCTTACCTCCCTCCATGCAGTAAAGCGAACACGCCAGACGGATGGAGGTCTTAATAACGCCAGCCTCTCTCGGCAGAGACACGGGGGCTCAACTTTACGCATGGAGCGGCCTCTTCACATTGAGTTAACATGATTGACAGCCCACTCCTCAACCCACCCACCCACCCACACACCCAGACCGCTGCTCACCCCCCAACCCCCCCCCCCCCCCACACACACACACACACATACACACACACTATCCTACCCCTTACCCCACACCATATAAGCGTTTCCACACCAGGGCCGGTCCTCACAAACACTGTTAGCACACACACACACACACACACACACACACACATGCACACACACAAACACACACATGCACACCTACACACACACACACACACACACACGTACACAATCCTACCCCATACCCCACACAATATAAGCGTTTCCACACCAGGGCTGGTCCTCAAAAACACTGCACACACACACACACACACACACACACACACACACATACACACACACACACATACACACCTACACGCACACACACACGTACCCACTATGCTACCCCTACCCCACACAATATAAGCATTTCCACACCAGGGCTGGTCCTCAAAAACACTGTTAGCACACACACACACACATACACACACACACACATGCACACACACACACATACACACACATACACACCTACACACACACGCACACACACACACGTACCCACTATGCTACCCCTACCCCACACCATATAAGCCTTTCCAAAAAATGTTACACACACACACACACACACACACACGCCGCACACACCAAAAAAAAGTGGATATACACACAATGACAGGATCGAAGAAAGACACACACATGCAAACAATGACACAAACAAAATGCAACAGGAAGAACAAGAAGGTTGCGGGTGAAGGCAGACCCCTTTATTCGTGTTTAGCAGCTTTAAACTGTCGTGTTTGTTTTGTTTTCGATGCCCTGGTTTGTCATGTTTTGCCGTACGCTAAAGTGAAACGCTAAGCGCTCGTTTTCTACAAAGCCAACATCTGTTTCCAGCTGACAACGCCGCGCTGAATCACATCATCCCTCCAACCGCCACCGCTACCCCCTACAAAAAAGCGCCGCCTGTGTGTATATGTGTGTGTGTGTGTGTGTGTGTGTGTGTGTGTGTTTGTTTGCCTGTCGGCCACGCATTAATGGTTTCATCTTTTCACAAATAAACACATCTCCGGCTGCCTCTTTGTTTACCGCGTAAACGCGTGCGCTGCCTCCGAGCGGCGGGGCGTCTGCCCGCTGTGACAGTTTGCGTTGTAGCGTTCGAGACTCCCTTTATGAAGTCGTGTTAGACCGGCGACGCTCAAAGCGCTAAAAATACCGACGTGCGTCTGTGTGTGTGTGTGTGTGTGTTTGTGGTACGCCACATTGCCGTGGGGAACTGTTTTTCTATGAGGACGCAGCGGGGGGGGGGGGGGGAGGGGGGGGGGGGTAAGTTTACAGGTGTGTGTCGACAACACCTGCTCACATCGCCGCTAGAGAGGTAGGAGCGTTTTTAAGCGTATTCAGCGTCAAATTAACATGCGCGCTCCCGGGTTTGCGTCGCGTCGAGCTGGCTAACGCGCTTACGACGGGCTTCTCCGCTTTCGCCGAGGCGATTCGTCGGAGCGCGAATGTTGGACGTTTTTTCGTTTTCGTCTTAAGGGTGAGTCCGGAAATGTTCACGAAAAAAAAAAAGCGTGTTTTTTCCAAAAATCAAAACCAAACTCGATCCTCGTCGCCCCTTTCCTTTAACCGCTCCCGATTCTTCTCCGTCTCTTTATTTTCCGTCCCCCATTTATATATACCAAGTCCATACCAAGTCATGTACAGTATCTACATATAAAATCATTTTCTCCTCCGTATCAAAACCTGCAAAAGAAAACATGAATAGTTCATCGGTGCTCATTAGCCGCCGCGCTTGTCTGCCCTCGTTTACCACAAAGTCCCGGGGATCAACCAAAACAAGGAAGCGGCCTGCATTTGAACATTTTCAAGCTGCCGTTCAAAGGCGGCGGCGTTAGGTGCCTCTTTGAGACTGAAATGAAAGAGAGAGGCTTGGAAGACAGAAAGAGAGAGAGAGAGAGAGAGTCAGTGTGGATGAGAAGGAAGAGGAGCAACGGCAGCAGGAGGATGAGGAGGAGGAGGAGGAGATGGAGGAGGAGAGGAGGAGGTTTTCGGCATCGGAGGTGCCACTGTTCATATGTTGCAAGGTGATGAAGTGCTGATATCTGCCCTTAAAGAATACGCGCCCTGCGGACATGTGTGAGATTTATGTCTCTTTCTGGCTTTTTACTCCACCCCATCCTTCAACATTTCAAATGCGTAGCAACAAAAGAGGGAAGGGAAAGGAAGGGAGGTGTGTGTGTGTGTGTGTGGGAGGTGAGGGTGGAGGTGGGGGGAGGCTTGGAAATATAACCCCCCCCCCCACCACCACCACCACCACCTCAACCCCAACCTCTCCATCAGCCTCCTCACCCCCTACTTAAAGAATATTCATGATGGTTCCTTCCTCGCAGGTTAAAAATGTATATGCAAATGCTACGGCTACAGTAGAGCATGCGCAGGTTGTTAAAAAATTAACACGAAGCAGAAATAATTCAGTTTTTGCGTGATGAGTTCTCCCAGTGTGTGTGTATGTGTGTGTGTGCGTGTGCGTGTGCGCGTGTGCGCGAGCTGTCAGCTGTCGCATTGTTCCGGGCACGGGAACGTGACTGTAAAGACAGCAACATGAGCAGTGAACTGTGATACTTTGGTGTGTGTACCTTGCTTCGCACTTCTCTGAGCTCTGACACAAATATCTTGCCTTTTCACTTTGGCTGTGTGTGTGTGTGTATTGTGTGTGTGTGTGTGTGTGTGTGTGTGTGGCTGTGTGTTTTTTTTTCATTGGGGAAGAACAAAAGGTTTAATTAACGGTGACTTTTTTTTTTTTCTTTCTTCCAGGAGCGCCAACAGTCACACATACACTCACATGCACACACGCTCACACGTACACACAAACACACACACACACACAAACACCTGTGTTTAGCATTCGCTGTAGGAGTGTGGCTTCGCGGGAACACCTTGTGCTAAAGGCATAACCTGCACACTTTGATAAGCAATTCTCTTGAAAAAACACAAACAAAGTTGTACCCTTTATTGAACTATTGATAATCACCGTTTCAGAATATATTTTTCTCGGCAGTTGAGTATAGAAATAATTTGATGTGCTTGCGTATGCGTGCCGTGTCTTGCCCTTAAACTGTTGATGAACACATCGCAGGTCATTTCCTGCAATACAGTATGGAAAAGTGAAAAACAAATAGTTTTGTGTGCGTATGTGTGTGTAATCCCCTCGATTACAGGCTTACAAGTCATCTGTTTGTGTGTGTGTGTGTGTGTGTGTGTGTGTGTGTGTGTGTGTGTGTGTGTGTGTGTGTGTGTGTGTGTGTGTGTGTGTGTGTGTGTGTGTGTGTGTGTGGACTTGTGTGTGTGCACTGTTTCTCTTGCTTAGGATGCAGGGCATGTGCATGGTGTCAAGTGACTAGCATTCAGCTTATTTCTTATTTATATTTATTTAAAGTGCCACTTCTTCTGTCTGCTATTCAAACACACTCACAACTGTACATCCTTACTGACCCCCCCGACTATCATTTGATTACGTCCCCAAACTAATGTGCCACTTAATTGACTAATCAGAGGGGTGAGCGATTTTTGTTTTCTTTCATTTACTTGGGGAGAGGGGAAAAAAATCTAACTATAGTTGCTCACTAAGCTTTTTCCATATTTACTTTTCTTTTTTTCCTGCTACGATGAGGAGGGACACTTTAGGCGGTGCCCCCAGAAGGAGAGCTTGGGGGGGGTGAAGGAGGAGAGGGAGTGGGCCTTGATTGGGAACAAACAATGTACTGTTAAACGCTTTCATTTCTAATTCTCATCAGCCACGAGTGGATGCTTCACTGGACGACCTGAGTGCTGCCTAATTTAAAAAAGAGTAAAAGAGATTTTTAATCTCAATGAGACTTTTCCTGGCTAAATAAAAAGGTTAAAGGGTTAAAAGGTTCAAATAAATAAATGATGTGGTACAGTCCACATTCATCAACGCAGTGAAATTCATCACATTTGACCTATCTTGTACGAAATAATAGGCCGGATAGTCGAGTGGTTTGACTCCCAGGGGGTTCAAACCCCCATGTCTGCGGCCTCACCTGTAGGCCTCTTGGAGCAAGATGCCCTAACCCTGACCTGCTCCTTAATGACCTGTATCTAAACGAACAAAATAATTACTGTACTCCTTTGCTTTGAATCGAAGCATCAGCAATGGTTCAACGGAGAACAAAAAGAAAACACGTTCATTCTACACACATATACTGTTTGTCACTACATTTCTATACACACTGTGTTGCCATGTGTGCCGCTAAAGGCAAACCGAGGCTTACTGGTGGCCGGTTACGGGGGAAGGAATGAGAGGCCTATTCTCTAGGGCTACGGCGCTGGCAAAACAAAGGACTAATTCAATCCAGTAACTTTTTCCACCCGCCCCGCCAATCACTCCGGGAACATTAAGGAAAAGGCCCGGGATTATGCTGACGCTATACGAGCAAGGTGTGTGTGTTGTGTGTGTGTGTGTGTGTGTGTGTGTGTGTGTGTGTGTACGTGCATTAATGCATGTGCTACTATGCACGGGTGCTTTTAGCATGAAAGCTATTAGCGCATGCCGATAGCATCCATGCTAATAGTCGTCCAGTAACGTGCAGCAAAAATAAAAAACAGTGACACACCCAACAAAAATACAAAATGCTGCTAAGCGCAGTAACAGATGACCTCTCACACATGTCGTCCTTTTTTCGTGATCCTACTATGTTTCAAGCAACCGACTGAATTCATCTCAAAGGAATAAAAGTCGAGTCTTCTGACATTTGACAGTTTTACGCGCAGTTTTCGCCGGGGCCCGTCGAATGTACTCTGCATTCGTGGCGCTCACTATATCTATGAACCCCCAACAGGTCAATGTGACCCGAGCCCGACCGCAGGGCGTAGCGGGAGCCACGCCTCATGGAACGAGTCCAGAGAGGTCAAACAGACTCCCGCTCATCCAAATGGTCGTTACCGGCACTAGAGAGAGAGAGAGAGAGCGAGAGGGCGGGACTTCGGAGGGAGCGATATCCTTTTCAGTTACATGGGCTTAGCGGCGAGGGAGAGGGAGGCATATCCGTTTTTTTCCGTTCCGTGTTTCGGATATTGCTTTGTTGAATTATTTGTCAAAAAATCTCCATGTTTATTCTCCTTGTCTTTGTTTGTTGCTCCTTGTCGTGGTCTTGGTGTTCTCGCTGTTAACTGGCGTAGACAGCTCATAGGAAGAAACAGAGCGGACATTGCGTAGCGACCGGGATAACGCTACAATTCATGACCCTCTCTCATCCTCACTCCAACAGTACAGTAACCAGACCAAAGCAAGCGGTGTGGCTCGGTTACAATTATTATTATTTCTTTTTTCGAGAGCGAAGGGAGATTTGGGGAGGAGGGAGAAAGAGACTCAGAGAGAAGAGATGCGTCTGTATATTCCAGGTCATGCATCCATCTTGAATATCTTCTGTTCCCGTCCACTGTTTTCATAACCATTTGCTTTACTATGATGAATTCTTCTTATTTGACTCTTTTATCCAAAGTGACTTGCAGCTAATATTACATTTTTTTTAGATTCATAAGGACCAGGTAGGTAGATGAATGAGCAGGTCGTCTTGCTCAAGGACACCTATACAGGTAGACTTCTTCAGACATTGGGGGTTTGAACCCAGAACCTTATGGCCCTATATTTTACCACCAGGTGTGAGTGTGATTAGCCATTACAAACCGTTTTGAAATTGTCATGTGACTACCCTCTAGTGACATCACAAGTGAGATAGATATCCACTGGATAGATAAGTTGATGGTACAGTCCACTGGGTGGGCTGGTCATCATGCATCTGGGTGGACACTCCCACTTGTGATGTCACTAGAGGGTAGTGACATCATTATTTTGAAACGGCTTGTAATGGCTAATCACACTCCCACCTGGTGGTAAAACAGGGGCCCTTTAACACCCTAACCACTAGACCAGGAGC
This sequence comes from Merluccius polli, assembly GCA_030340625.1. Classification (NCBI taxonomy): domain Eukaryota; kingdom Metazoa; phylum Chordata; class Actinopteri; order Gadiformes; family Merlucciidae; genus Merluccius; species Merluccius polli. The sequence goes on along the minus strand of JAOPHQ010001630.1, from coordinate 1,240 downwards.
AGAAGCTTATATGGATTTATTGGAGACATGGATAGTCCCAGAGAGGTTAACACGGAGAACACACCATGGCTCCGGCCAATCGGAAAAGCGAATATTACGAGTGTAAACGTACGTTCAACCCGAGGAGTTGGCGAGGCGCTTTCTTCTTCCCAGTTTTGTGGGCGCATATAGCGACTGTTTTACGTTAACGGTTTCCCATTCCCGAAGCTGGTGGTTCAGCCGCCCCGTTGGCCTGGTGAGGCACCCGGAGGGCGGAGGCGGGGGCCGGAGTCGTGGATGTCACTGGGGCACATGCTGTCTAGCCTCACCCCGCCTCCCCCCCCCCGCCTCCCCCCCACTCCTCCCTCCACCCTCCTCCCGCCCTGTCCAGTTAAATAAGAGAGCAACCCGTTCACCCCTCAAAACACTCTTTGATCACATGAAGCGAACTGGAAAAGTACAACATTCGACACCACAAACAAGAACCCAAAAAAAAATACAAATTGCAAGGGAGTGAACTTATGGCGAGGAAGGGACCCGGCAGACAGGGCGGATTTGTCAAACAAACTTTGGTTGAGGTATTAAAAAAAAAAGACAGGCAGCCATTTCTAATTTCCAGACTTTCATCAACAAGGCTGGGGTTGATTTAAACAAAGAGCCGACTAACAAAGGTTCCAACTAAAGGACCGACTCTCGCCCGCCTCAGTTGCTATTTACATACAGACAAAATACACGGGGCGGCGATTTGCATAATGTTTTTTTGTAGCCGAGGTGCTCAGGGGACCTCCATTGTAACATATTGCTGCCTAATGAACTCTGAAAAAAAATTGATTTTCCACAGAGTAAATTAAGAAATGCATTATAGCTGTTAAGGCAATCTGGGGGGAAATCGGAGCCTTCCTCTGCTAAACTACGCTTGATAAGTAATAAATTACATGTTACACTTATTTGCTTTAATTCATGCTAATTTTGCCCAATTAATGTATCACTGTAGTGGTGAGGGCAGCCACAGGAGATTTAATTATTTATTGGATTTTCTTTTTTTTTTTTTTTTTTTGCTTTTGTGTGGCTGAGGGAGTGCAGTTGTTGTTTTTATATAGAGACTATTACTGTAAAGGGTTGCTGTTTTGGATATTGTGGAATAATAAGCCACATTTCTCCTTGTGACACAAAAAAATAATATCATGCAGACACACACCCCACACACACACACACACACACACACACACACACACACACACAACACACATGCCCCCTTCCT
>JAOPHQ010001629.1:0-31332 GCA_030340625.1 Merluccius polli | reverse complement strand
CTGGATGTGTTGGATGAATAGAAAACAGCGGTAATAGCCAGAGTGTGTGGCCGACATGGCTGCTCTATTCGGACACATTACTATGAAGGCCCGGTGATGGCCTGGATGTGTTGGATGTATTTAAAACAGCGGTAATAGCCAGAGTGTGTGGCCGACATGGCTGCTCTATTCGGACACATTACTATGAAGCCCCGGTGATGGCCTGGATGTGTTGGATGAATAGAAAACAGCGGTAATAGCCAGAGTGTGTGGCCGACATGGCTGCTGTATTCGGACACATTACTATGAAGCCCCGGTGATGGCCTGGATGTGTTGGATGAATAGAAAACAGCGGTAATAGCCAGAGTGTGTGGCCGACATGGCTGCTGTATTCGGACACATTACTATGAAGCCCCGGTGATGGCCTGGATGTGTTGGATGAATAGAAAACAGCGGTAATAGCCAGAGTGCGTGGCCGACATGGCTGCTGTATTCGGACACATTACTATGAAGCCCCGGTGATGGCCTGGATGTGTTGGATGTATTTAAAACAGCGGTAATAGCCAGAGTGTGTGGCCGACATGGCTGCTCTATTCGGACACATTACTATGAAGCCCCGGTGATGGCCTGGATGTGTTGGATGTATTTAAAACAGCGGTAATAGCCAGAGTGTGTGGCCGACATGGCTGCTCTATTCGGACACATTACTATGAAGCCCCGGTGATGGCCTGGATGTGTTGGATGTATTTAAAACAGCGGTAATAGCCAGAGTGTCTGGCCGACATGGCTGCTCTATTCGGACACATTACTATGAAGGCCCGGTGATGGCCTGGATGAATAGAAAACAGCGGTAATAGCCAGAGTGTGTGGCCGACATGGCTGCTCTATTCGGACACATTACTATGAAGGCCCGGTGATGGCCTGGATGTGTTGGATGAATAGAAAACAGCGGTAATAGCCAGAGTGTGTGGCCGACATGGCTGCTGTCCTCGGACACATTACTATGAAGCCCCGGTGATGGCCTGGATGAATAGAAAACAGCGGTAATAGCCAGAGTGCGTGGCCGACATGGCTGCTCTCCTCGGACACATTACTATGAAGCCCCGGTGATGGCCTGGATGTGTTGGATGTATTTAAAACAGCGGTAATAGCCAGAGTGTGTGGCCGACAGGGCTGCCCTTGTCGGGCTACTGTAGTGCAAAGGCCCGGTGTGTGTGTGGATGAACCAAAACATTGGAAAATGTTAAAGTTGACAGTTCCGGAGAAATGACAGAGAAATAAAGGTGGCGTGTCTGTACGAGACCACCATGGGCCTTTAAAAAAACGACAGTGTCGGCTGGTTGAAAATAAGACAGAGTGTCTGAACAAGACCACCATGGGCCTTTAAAAAAATGACAGTGTCGGCTGGTTGAAAATAAGACAGTGTCTGAACAAGACCACCATGGGCCTTTAAAACAATGACAGTGTCGGCTGGTTGAAACTAAGACAGAGTGTCTGAACAAGACCACCATGGGTACAAGGCCGGACCACCATGGGTACAAAGCCGGACCACCATGGGTACAAGGCCGGACCACCATGGGTACAAGGCCGGACCACCATGGGTACAAAGCCGGACCACCATGGGTCTGGTTGCGGAGGACGGCGGGAGGGTTGAATTAGTACTGTGTGGCCCGGTGAGGGGTGCTTAAGAGTGGGTACCCGGGTTCGGCTGGTGGACAGGTGTGTGGAGGTGCCATGGAGGGGGCTTATGGGTGTGCTTTGCTGGGGTAATGGTGTGACTGTCGGGGGGGTGGGGGGGGGGGGAGGCTGTCCTCAGAGTGTAGGCCGCCTGTGGGTGTGCTTTGCTGGGTTAAGTGTAGGTAGCCTATGTGTGTGTGTGCATTGCTGGGGGTAAGTGTGGGGTAGCCTATGTGTGTGTGCATTGCTGGGGGTAAGTGTAAGCCGCCTATGGGTGTGCTTTGCTGGGGTAATGGTGTGACTGTCGGGGGGTGGGGGGGGTGCTGTCCTCAGAGCGTAAGCCGCCTGTGGGTGTGCTTTGCTGGGGTAAGTGCAGGAAGCCTATGTGTGTGTGTGCATTGCTGGGGGTAAGTGTAGGTAGCCTATGTGTGTGTGTGGGTGTGTGCATTGCTGGGGTAAGTGTGTGACTGTCGGGGGGGGTGGGAGGGTGCTGTCCTCAGAGTGTAGGCCGCCTATGTGTGTGCGCTTTGCTGGGGTAAGTGTAGGTAGCCTATGTGTGTGTGTGTGTGTGTGTGTGCATTGCTGGGGTAAGTGTGTGACTGTCGGGGGGTGGGAGGGTGCTGTCCTCAGAGTGTAGGCCGCCTATGTGTGTGCGCTTTGCTGGGGTAAGTGTAGGTAGCCTGTGTGTGTGTGTGTGTGTGCATTGCTAGGGTAAGTGTGTGACTGTCGGGGGGTGGGGGGGGTGCTGTCCTCAGAGTGTAGGCCGCCTATGTGTGTGCGCTTTGCTGGGGTAAGTGTAGGTAGCCTATGTGTGTGTGTGTGTGTGTGTGTGTGTGTGTGCATTGCTAGGGTAAGTGTGTGACTGTCGGGGGGTGGGGGGGGTGCTGTGTAGGCCGCCTGTGTGTGCGCTTTGCTGGGTAAGTGTAGGAAGCCTATGTGTGTGTGTGCATTGCTGGGGGTAAGTGTAGGTAGCCTATGTGTGTGTGTGTGTGTGTGCGTGCATTGCTGGGTTAAGTGTGCGACTGTCGGGGGGTGGGAGGGTGCTGTCCTCAGAGTGTAGGCCGCCTATGTGTGTGCGCTTTGCTGGGCTAAGTGTAGGTAGCCTATGTGTGTGTGTGTGTGTGTGTGTGTGTGTGCATTGCTGGGGTAAGTGTGTGACTGTCGGGGGGGTGGGGGGGGTGCTGTCCTCAGAGTGTAGGCCGCCTGTGTGTGCGCTTTGCTGGGGTAAGTGCAAGCCGCCTGTGGGTGTGCTTTGCTGGGGTAAGTGTAGGTAGCCTATGTGTGTGTGTGTGCATTGCTGGGGGTAAGTGTAAGCCGCCTATGGGTGTGCTTTGCTGGGGTAATGGTGTGACTGTCGGGGGGTGGGGTGCTGTCCTCAGAGTGTAGGCCGCCTGTAGGTGTGTTTTGCTGGGGGTAAGTGTAGGCCGCCTATGGGTGTGTGCGCATTGCTGGGGGTAAGTGTGGGGTAGCCTGTGTGTGTGTGTGTGCATTGCTGGGGTAATGGTGTGACTGTCGGGGGGGTGGGAGGGTGCTGTCCTCAGAGTGTAGGCCGCCTGTGGGTGTGCTTTGCTGGGGTAAGTGTAGGTAGCCTGTGTGTGTGTGCTTTGCTGGGGTAAGTGTAGGTAGCCTGTGTGTGTGCTTTGCTGGGGTAAGTGTATGTAGCCTATGCGTGCGTGCGTGTTCGCATTGCTGGGTGTAAGTGTAGGTAGCCTGTGTGTGTGTGTGCATTGCTAGGGTAAGTGTGTGACTGTCGGGGGTTGGGGGGGTGCTGTCCTCACAGTGTAGGCCGCCTGTGTGTGCGCTTTGCTGGGTTAAGTGTAAGCCGCCTATGGGTGTTGTTGTGAAAAGCAGTTTCAAAACTGAAACCCTTACTCACGCGTGTTCTTTAATGAAGCGATAGAAGAAGTTTTAGCTTTAAGAAATAATCAGTTTTATTGTTAACACCAGTAGAATGTGCAGAGTTTTACAGATATCTGGGTCCAACTATGTTTCCCTGACAGACAACACAGTGTGTGTGTCAGTTCACGAAGTCTGAGCACCAACTATCCTGACCCAGGATGTTATATACACAAAACAGTGAAAACGTCATAACAAGGGCTGGCTGTTGTCGTCTTCCCACCTCGTTCTCGTGGTATCTGACTCCCAGCATGTACAGAGGCCAGCCTGCCTATCATATGACTAACGCTTCCTGCACTTGGCAACCAACTGATCTCACACTATTTATTCTTCACGTCACCAACAATGTACTCATTCTGATTATGAGGAGTTGCTTTTATAATTATATGCCTCTGCTTATATCTCATGATTCTGTTATACTTAAGCAGAAAGGCACCAAGATTAGTATGACCCTAATTATTGGTCATATGGTGGATATAATATAACCATACATTTAATCCTTCTCTTGGTCTCATCTAAACTGAGACCACATATGAAAATTTGGAAAAAATATGAAAATTTGGAACAAATTGTATTCCTTCTCTTGGCCTCAGCAAAACTGAGCCCATAAAATGTCAAATTCGGAAATTTCCCCACACTTATTAGACTAATATAGCATCATGGCAAGATCATAATTATGTTTTATCATTGAATGTAAGGGTACATTTATAAATGTCTCCCAAATATCCCCCCTTTGGGACTGCCCAAGTCCCAAAAAACTACCAATTTAGTATAATTTCCCCCCTCCCTGGAGAATCAAATGAGACTACTTGTCGGACCGCTAGATGAACCTTCAGCATCACATTTGGTTATCAGAAAAACCTTCTCTTAATCAGGGCTTTCAACCTGTTAAGTTCGTCAGGACTCTCAACCTGTGAGTATGTTAGGATAAAAAGATTACCAAATGTGAAATACTTTTTAAGTGTCAAACCCTTCAATTTATGCATATCAAATTAAAATCACACAGTATAAATCAACAAATTTAAACTTAAAAAACTCCTTCCGGGCGAGGATGTATCTTGAATGATTGAAATGATCTTCATGTATTGGTGGGCTGCAAGCATGTGGGGGGTTTTGGGCATTCATTGTTGTTTCTGTTCGTCGTCGCCATCTTCAAGTCCTGCACTCTTCCAAAGCCGTAGGTTCGGGGTCAGGCTCACATGGAGAGGTTACTAGCACGATCACATGTGAGCCTCCTCAAGACCGGGTTAGACCCAGCACTCCTCTAAAGACGTGGATCCGGGGTCCGGCTCACATGGAGAGGTTACTAGCACGATCACATGTGAGCCTCCTCAAGACCAGGTTAGACCCGGGTGGGTCTAACCTTCCATCTGGATGGTTGTTGTCGCAGCCTCAGCATCGTCGTGAGGCTGTTGCTCCTGGCTGGGCTGGGTCTGATCCTGGGGTGGTCGGTCTGTGCCGGGTACACCTGCACCGAGCTCCTCCTTGTGGTCCTCCCTCGTCTTTGGTTGAGCGGCTTCGGTGCAGTTGTTGAGGTGGTACCAGGTGGAACTCCCTTCCACCTCGATGACGGTTGGTGTCGCATTGGTGACCTTATATGGTCCTTCTCTCCTGGGCTCGTTCCACTTTCCCCTGAACACCTCAGGTACAACTGGTCACCTGGCTCCACCCCCCTTGGTGGTTCTTTCTCCAGCTCTGGAACTCTGTTTCTCCCCGGGTTTGTTCCCAACATGTCAGGTTCCCTGGAGGCTCTGGTCGTGGCAGATCCTCTGTCGTGGAATTGTTTCCACACAACTGTAGGGGCTATCCCAATCAAAGCAAAACATACAACACCACCAAGCCACCCCATCTTGTTTTCTGGGCGGCACATAATTATTTATGATTATAATACTACCAAGATAAAATGATCATACACGAAAAAATGTAAATGTACTCTGACTCTACACACGTGTGTTAGCAAAGCTAATAAAGTAAAAATGTATCACTCTTCCTCCTCCTGTCAGTCTAAGGCTGCTCTCTTACACTCCCCGGGTCCTTGCCGGTGGGTCAGATGCTCCACATAGTGACCAATGATACCAGGTGTCACCTTTGCTCTGACCACTTCCTCTTGATGACCTTTAACAACACCCACTCGGTGTCATTCGGGGCCGGTGCCTGCTCTGCACCTCCATGGATTACTGCCACCTGTTTGGAAAAGGCTGCAACCAGTGCCATTAGTTGATCATAGTATGGCTTGAGTTCACTGAACTCCTTGTTGACATTAAAGCTAGTGGAAGGGCTTCTAGCTGAGTTTACTGTGTGCACATATTTCACCAATCTTTCCCTTCAGTGTCTGGGTCATCCTTTCGACCTTGCCTTGAGACTGAGGATGGTAGACACAGCCTAATCGCTGTTTTGATGTGTGCCTGCTGCACCACACTTTTCAGTTTTCTGAATGAAAGCTGATCCACTGTCTGATCTAATTTCTAATTGAATTTCACACCTTGGCATGGCTTTTCTAGATAAAAACTTGAATATAATAGTCACACTTTGATCTTTTATTGGGGCTGTTTCTACCCAATTGCTGAATCTATCATTGACTACTAGCATGTACCTTTTACCATATACACTTTTGATCATATCAACATAGTCTAAGACCTGAATTTGAATTTTGAATCAAGTTTATTGTACAATTGTTCATACAAGGAATTCAACTTGGTGCATAATAATTAATTAAAATATTAACAATATAAATATCTGTACAATATCTAAAACCAAGGAGCCGCAAAGGCTGATGTATAAATGGTCCCTCGTGTGGGAATGTGTCCCACTAGAGTAGTGATTGTTTTTCTTTCGTTTTCTGCACATGCTTCACAATCATTGAGCTAATTATCAATCATTGTTTGCAAGTATGATGACCAAAAATCTTGTTTTCTGATTTTAAACCTTGTTTTCTGATTTTAAACCTTGTTTTCTGATTTTCTTCATTACCTCCCCCCTTGCGCCATGGTGAAAACCATGCGCATCTTTAATGAGAAAATGTAACAGCCAGGTAGGTGCAACAAAATGTCCATGAGCACCATGCCATGAACCTCTATCAATGTCTGATTATGATTTTCCAATTCCTAAGCTAAATAATTAGCTAAATAATGACCTTCTGCCTGTATCCCTCCTAAGGTGTTATGCCCTTTAACCTCAACTACAGCCAATCTAGTAGAAAGGGAAATTGCAACCAGTAAATCCTAAACCTAAATTTTAATACGATATGGGTTTACCATCAACCGCTTTTAAACCACGCTGTTTACCAATTTTACCAAATCATGCACTATACCGAAAAAAAAAACGCAAATCCTTATATCTTCTCTTAAGAGTTTAAACAAATGACCTGTCCTAGTTATTGCCACATTTTTCACTGCTTAAGCCGACATGTCTGGAATCTATCCTATCCTCCACCTTTCAACCCAACTGGTTTCTCCTCGGATGGTTTCATCTTCTCGTCACTCTATGATCAAGTGAGTCAGTGCTTAGTGACTAGGCCAAGTAATCGTGACTGTGCCTGCCTTAGGTTGTCCCCAGGTTTCAAGGTGGGATCTTACCCGTCATAGGCTCACCAGCCTTCCCTACTGGCCTGTTGCAGGATGCCATGTATGGGGATAAATCCCTTCTGATTCTTATGTTCAGCCCATAGGATAGGTGGCTGTGGAGGAGTAGAGACAGATATCTATGACAGCTATCCATGCAGTCCTGTGTATGCGTAATGGAGACACCACACTTTGTTGATGCTGTAGTTATGACGCGGTGGTGGACGAAGCTAACAACTAAACATTTTCAACACAGCATAACAGCATTAGGTGTTGGCGTTTGCAAGGTAAACCCAATTCTTCCCAATGTCAATAAACAATCTAGCTTGTGCATTAGATCCCTTCCCAGCAGATTGCTGAAGTACTTTTTAATTATCACTTTAACCAGGTCATTGCAAATGTTCAGAGAACATTTGCCTGACCCAAACAATTTGTCAATTAAACAACTAAAACAAAGACTAAACAACCTTCAGTCTATTTCAACAAAACACATGAACAGCAAGGTATGGCTGGCCATGACAACAGAGGCGGGACTTGTGCCACGCAGTCCACTCTCCCCCCCTTGGGGACACACCTACCGGTAGACTCTGGCAACCCAGAACAAACTTTCTTTTAACTATTTCAACACCACACCAGTGTTTCCCATTAATTACTTAGACTGTGGCGGCCCGCCATGGTCTAATTTGTCCCGCCACAGTCTCAGAATGAACCGAAAAAAATTCTTACATAATAACATAATTAAGATCTGTAACTTGTGTTTCGCGCCGCTGCTTCAGCAAAGCATCTCTCACTCCCAGTCAGCCGGCTCTGCCCCTCCCCTCCTCGCTGTACGCGGTGCGCGCACACTCATACACACACACGCGTGCGCACTGGAATAGCGTTACCCGACAGCATCCGAGATGTCAGGGCACCACATCGTTTGAGGTAAGTAACGTTAACAACCTTTACAGTATCCACTAGTTCAAACACTCTGACAACGTAAGTTAACTTAACGTTTACAAGGCGTCGCGGACGAGAGCCCCGCGACTCGCGAGCCTTGTAACTAACGCAGGGCTGATAGCGTTCCGCCACCACGCCGGAATTCCGGCGTACCGACGTGTCTGTGAAAAAAAAGAAATCAGGTTCGCGTTCGCGTGGTCTGACATCGTCCGTCGTAATGGCTGACTGACATCACGATGGAGAGCCACCATCATGATGCCATGCCCCCTCTCTTCTATAGTTATTACCTAAACACTTTGCAGGGATCGCTCTGTAAATAAATTGAAAATATAACTAATGGTCCATATAAAGTGCTGTAAGTTAACTAGGGCTGCCCCCTAATAGTCGGCTTAGTCGATCGACGGAGGCTTAGTCGAATACGTTTTCATTAGTCGAGCAAAAAGTAAAACATCAAAATAAGAAGGCATGAGCATCGCAAACCGAATACATCCGTGGTCGCAACAAGCCCTGATTTAACTCATCGCTGCAGGCATACTGACCAATACACCTGGGCAGGTAGACACCTAGGCAGGTAGACACCGCTAGACGCACGGGACTCATACCGGTGATCGCGGCTTTAGTTCCCCGTGTCTGATCGCTGTAATTCGGAGCGTGAATATCGGTGAACATCTAATATCTTTCTAACTTTAAAAAACACTTTTGTATTGTTTAAGACGATAGTCGCACATCCCTCGTAACTACGCCGTGAAGGTGAACCCTCCCGGACTCCGCTATTAACATGAACCGCTCCGCCGGAGGAGCCGCACATCCACACGCACCGGACTGCGGTCAAGCCAGCCATCTCTCGGTTTCGCATGGTCAAGCCAGCCGCTCCAACATTTTCAAGTGCGCCCTTATTGCCAACTTTATGGCAAATACTTTGAGACAACTGGGAAAGTCAGCGCTAGCTTACTGCAGCGTGTGGAAACTTCCGGTTTTTAAAATAAAACGTGGGTATTAAATGTATTAAACGTTTATTTAAAAAAATATGAAGAACGTTAAGATTTGATTTTTTTTTAAAAAGAAGAAACAAAAAGAAAGTAAGAGTTGTGTCTCACAAAACAAGTATGATCCTGCACTGATTTTGAGCCAATAGGTCACATCACCTGGAAGGAACGCTCATATTTACATGATGAAATGTATTAGCAGGGATGGATTACTGAACAGGCCTACCTAAAGAGCTCTGGTGCTCTACACAAAGATGTTACTGTAATATAGGCTTATATTTGGTTTGTTCATCTCATGCCTGAATGTTGTCAATTTATTTCCACAAAATTCACCAGAACCTAATCCAAATTGTCTTCCAGGGGAGCATACCCCTGGATCCCGCTTGACAATTATGTTGATCACGGCATATATCTTGGCTTAGGGGCCCGCTTACCTCCCAGAAAAAAAAAAGTTCAGGCTCAGGATTTGTTTCTACTATCACCCCTGCGCCGAAATCGGGGTGCAAAGTTTGTAAATAGGGATGATGGGATTAATTTTTATTTTTTTTATTTTCTAAAAAATAAACTAGTTCAACACAGTTAACCACGTTTGCTTAATTTCTTTGATGGCTCAGATGTATGCTCTAGTTGATTTTGTGTTTTCACCATTCGTATCTATACAACCAATGTGTTTATGATTAAATTGTTTACAAGAGCACACAGGTCTTCATATATCTAGCCTCTTAATTTTGCTTTCAAAGTGCACCAGATTGATGCATTTAACTTTAAAATGTAAAAAAAATCTTCCGGGGGAACATGCCCCCGGACCCCCCTAGAGGGTCCGAGATCCACCCACCATAGTCTCACAAAATCCTGTGGGAAACACTGCACACTATGGAGGTATTTTAAGCAACCTAATGATGGACTTATTTTATTGCTACATACGCACCATTGCGTATCAGTTTTTTATATTGTACCTGCAGGGTCCTTTTAGGGCGGGTCCCACAACCACAGTTTGGTGAGGGGGGAATTTCCCTGAACTCTTGACCGAGTCCCCAGCGCTGGTTGACCCCTGGACTTCTGTGGACAAGCGGTAGAGATAACTTCTGATTTAAATGAATAGTACCCCCCTTACCTGAGCTGCTGGTCTGCTAATTGTCCCACTAAACACTTTTACACACATTTATAAAACAAATACACAGAGAAGACAAATCAACCGAAAACACAGAAACAAATAACAGACACTAACACATAATTGATCTCTACATGTGCACTTTCTATGTCCCAACATATCCTTAAATGTGCTAATGATCACAGCGCTTTCTTTATTTATGTTTTATTCTAACCCCTCTAAGTCTGTTATCCCCTGGACATATTGAGCTGGTTGTCCTTTTACCACTTTGTTTTGTAAGGCAACCTTGTGTTTTTGGAAAGGCACCTTCAAATAAAATGTATTATCATTACCATTATCATTATTATTTTTATTACCCCTATTATTAATTATTATTATTATCAGTAGTAGTAGTATTATACGGTAACCTCTGCATAAATCTTTATTGCCCCTCTCTTTTTTTAGATCTCCTTATCTAAGTATTTCTTGCAGCACTAGTGCTGCCATGCTTTATTGTCCTCCTCAGGGCCAGGCCCCCTCCCTTTCTCTGCTCTCTGTCCCTCTCTCTCTTGACCACGTTTCTCTTTCCCTTCTTCGTACTCCTTTTTGATCTCTGACTAATACTAATTTTAATGCCTGTTTTAGCTATTATTTTCTTCAATTTTTCAGAGATCTTATTGATCTCATCTTTACGTAGATAACAAACCCTACCCAAAATGTCCACTGCTGTTAACAACATATTTATTTTCTAAGTGTACTAACACTATATTTTTAAGCATATTTATTTTTGATTACTTTTACTCTTACTTTATTAAATTACGTTTATTTTATTTTATTAACTTTACTCTTTACTTTAAATGGTGACATATCAGCCCTCTCCCTGCTCCGTCAGGGTCAGACAGTTGGCTCTTAGTACCGTCGCTCTCGTGGGTTGTTATGGCTATGGGAACGCCAGGGCCTGCCTGCGTTGTTGTCCTTATTGCCACCGGCCACCGCGACGTCCCCTTGCGTTTGGTGCCGTCCCTCCCCATTTGGCTTTGTGTCCCTCTGTGTCTTGCCCTGATTTGTAACCCGTAGCCTGAACGGTGTGTCTTGCTAATTATTGCTTTGTGTCCTGTAGTAATAGTAGTCTCTAGTAAATCTGTCTCACATATTGGTTTCAGGTCTGGGTATAGTTGGGGGCTGTTGGCCCCGTAGGTGAAACAGTCACAGTCACAGTCTTAGTCAGAGTCCTGGGCCAGTTTTTGTCTTTCTGAGCTTCTAATGCTACACATGCTAATGCTACTGTATGCACTGACGCTCTCCTCTCCTCTTTGTCCTCCATTTGAACACAGTATTTTAAACACTACACACTCTAACAACAAAAATGATTATACACATACAGGGTCGGTGTGAATGACTCATGGTCTGCTTTCTGCACAAAATATTGCCCAGTGAGACACCCTTCTAGACTAAATCAACTCTCATTCCGGTCTCACTCTTGGAGTCGCCCCAGACTTCGTGCAGAAACTTTTAGACACACTTTTCCCGTATCCAACCACCCGTTTTCCCCACAGTTTACACCCCACAGGACAGGCGTTAGACGAGACTCACGAGAATCTCACAAAAAGTCTAACCCCTGGAACCACCCACACGCGGACCACCATGGGTTGCATTTGCTAAGCGGACCACCATGGGTTCGAAAAAGACCACCATGGGTCCGAAAAAGACCACCATGGGTTGCATTTGCGAAGCGGACTACCATGGGTTCGAAAAAGACCACCATGGGTTGCATTTGCGAAGCGGACCACCATGGGTTCGAAAAAGATCACCATGGGTCCGAAAAAGACCACCATGGGTTCGGAAAAAGACCACCATGGGTTTGCATTTGCGAGCGGACCACCATGGGTTGCATTTGCGAGCGGACCACCATGGGTTACAGATGGAAGGACTTTTACCCGCGGCCGTAGGACGTGAAGGTGCAGCATACTCCAATTCCCAAGAGTGTCATCAAACACGGTATACTCAGAGCGCTGGATGAGGACGAGGGTGGAAGGAAGTACGGATCAGCCCTCGTCCAGACTGTGGATCAAACTCAGACGGCCCTTGTCGAGCTTGCTGCTGAATGCAGATCGTTGAGGAATCGTGTCATGCGGGTGGGGCGGCCCGCGACAGCTCATGGTAGATCTCGTATGACCTTGTTTCGGCACTCTCAAGAACAGCGGCACCACGATATGAAAAAACTTGTTAGGCTTACTTTGGATGGAAGCGATGTCGGGAACTTTAAGAGCAAGTGGGAAGCGGTGGACGGGTTCAAGGGTATTGGTCAATTTCACGCAGGCCAATTCTGTTCCAATCACATACTGGCTATGCCCATTTTGCATGCGGATGTCCTTAAGGTGCGACAAGAGTCTAAGAAGGGATCTGCAGCTGGCCCTGACAGTGTCAACAGGGTCAGTTTGGTAAAGTGGGACCCATCTGGGGTCAAGTTGGCGAGGATGTACACCGGCTTCCTCGTTGACGGTAAGATCCCAGAGTCTCCAAAGGGGAACAGAACGACCCTGATCCCAAAATCCACTAGCGAAGCTGGTAGACAAGGTGTGTCGAACTGGAGACCAATCACGATAGGTCCCATGGTGCTTAGACTGTTCTCTTCGATCTTGTACAAGAGGCTATCCATTACGTGTCCCACGTGTCAGGCAAAAGGGGTTTTCAAACACCCCTGGTTGCTCTGAAAACCTGCTGCTGGTGGAGGGTGCTTTAAGAACAAGCAGTAAGACAGGATCGCCTTTGGCGATTATCTTTATTGACCTAGCCAAAGCGTTTGACTCGGTCTCTCACAAGCACATACGGACGGTCCTGGTACAACGGAAGGTGGACCCAGCCTTCGTTGACCTTTTGGTCAACTCTTACAACGGTTGTAGTACCAGGGTGCGTACGGGAGACGGCTACACGAACAACATAGCCATGAAGGTGGGGGTCAAACAGGGCGATCCTTTGTCCCCTCTTTTGTTTAACCTAGCAATAGACCCATTGTTGTATGCTGGAGGAGAGGGGTGTGGGTTTCGGTTCGGGTGAAGGTAGCGTGGCGGTGCTAGCCTACGCGGACGATCTGGTCTTGTTCAGTGATTCTTGGGAAGGTATGAGTAAGAACATGAGCATTCTGGAGGCGTTCTGCAACCTGACCGGGCTCAAGGTAAATACAACAAAGTGCCATGGGTTCTTTGTGGCAGGTGGAAGGAGAACAGCCGGTAAGTTTAACAACTGCCCCCCAATGGTCACTGGGGGGTTCCGAGATACACATGGTGGGACCTGAGGACACCGTTGACTACCTTGGCCTCGGTATAAATCCCTGGAAAGGGCCCCGGCAGCCGGATGTAGCGACCCTTGTGGAGGGCATGGGGCAGAAAATTTCCCAGGCAAGACACAAGCCGTCTCAGAGGATTGAGATCTTTTGCACTTACGCCATCCCCAGGGTGTTTTACAGAGCGGTGAACAGTTCCTTTCGCCTAACCAGCATGAGACATGTTGACTTGATTGTGCGGCGGTACATCAAGAGTTGGTTGCATCTGACCATTCCAAGATGCAAGGCGAGAAGGATTTTCTCCCCGTTTCACTCGGACGACCCGGCTACATCGGGGATGGCCAGGCAGATCATAAAACCTGGGGATTTCTGTAAGCTATGGCTTGCTGGGGGGGGGAGGAGGGCCTATGAACGAAGGCCCTCCAGGATTTGACGGACCCAGGATGCGAAGCCTTTACCCGTACCAGAAGTTGGAGAGCGATGGAGTTTGAGTTGTGGACTAGGAAGAGACCCCAAGGCTTTGGGGTTGACCTCGTCAAGGGAGATAAGGTAAGCAACTGTTGGCTACCACAGAAGGGACGGCCTCAGCGGAAGGAGTCACATCTTATTCGCGCCCTGCAAATGAGGTCAAATGTGCTCCCAACACTCGAGTTCCGTCACAGGTTGGGATCATGTGGTGTGATACCCGCCTGTAGGGTGTGTGGTCAGCTTCCAGAGACGGCGTCCCACATTCTAGGAGGCTGTGTGGAGACAAGGCTGAATAGAATGGCTAGACACAATCGGCTCTGTTCTCTTTTGGCGATGGAGGGCAAAAAGAAGAGATGGAAGGTGATGCGAGAACGGCGCATTGTCAAACGTGACAGCAGGTGGGGTGTTCCAGATCTAATTTTTGTTAAAGGTTCCATCCTGATGATTGTGGACGTTACCGTTCGGTACGATGGCAGTGCGGCTTGGCTCGAGATGGGGCGGAAGGAAAAGGCGGACAAGTACAGTCCCTTTCTAGGGCTTCTGAAGTTGGAGTTCCCCTTGGTTACGGACCTTTCCTCACATGGCTTCGTTATGGGGGTGAGGGGGAAGTGGCTAAGGTCGAACTTTAGGGTCCTAGATATACTGGGCTTGTCGAGGAAGGGTAAGCTCCGCTTCGCCAAGTTGTGCTCCCGTATCACTGTTCTGAAGTCCGTTGACGTTTTCCAAGCGTTCAACAAAGCGGTGCGAGGGACACCGCTGGTCACCGATCCCTCGGATATGAGACAGAGGACACGGCCTCCTCCGAACCCCAGAAGTATCATTGAGCGGAGAGTACTCAGGGCCTTGGCCTCTGACGATGGAGAAAGCAGATACGGGGCATCCTTCGTCCAATCTGGTCAATTCAAAGCTGACCAAATATGTTCCAATTACCTACTGGCTGTGCCCATTTCACGTGCGGAGGTCCTTAGGGCGATGAAAGGCATAAAGAAGGGTTCCGCAGCTGGCATTGACGGTGTCGACAAAGTCAGTCTAGTGAAATGGGACCCATCGGGGGTCAAGTTGGCGAGGATGTACACCGGCTTCCTTGTCAACAGAACGATCCCTGACTCTCTAAAAAGGAACAGGACCACTCTCATTCCGAAGACCCCAGATGAAGCGGCTAGGAGGGATGTGTCGAATTGGAGACCTATTACCATCGGTCCAATGGTATTACGGCTGTTCTCTTCGATCCTGTACAACAGGTTGTCAAAGGCTTGTCCCACGTGTATTCGGCAAAAGGGGTTTTCGAACACCCCTGGATGCTCCGAAAACTTGCTGCTGGTGGAGGGTGCTTTACGATCAAGCAATAAGACGGGATCGCCTTTGGCTATGGTCTTTATTGACCTGGCCAAAGCGTTTGACTCGGTGTCGCATAAGCATTTAAAGGCGGCCCTGGTACAGAGACAGGTCGACCCGACATCCGTTGACTTGATAGTCAATTCCTACAAGGGTTGTAGTACCAGGGTGCGCACGGGTGGCGGCTATACCGACAGGATAGCAATGCGTGTGGGAGTCAAACAGGGCAATCCTTTGTCCCCTCTGTTTAATTTGGCAATCGACCCGCTGTTGTGCATGCTGGAAGAGAAGGGTGTGGGTCTCGGTTCGGGTGTCGGTAAGGTTACGGTGCTAGCCTATGCAGATGATCTGGTCATGCTCAGTGGCTCCTGGGATGGGATGGACAGGAACATGGGCATACTGGAGGCATTTTGCAACCTGACCGGACTTAGGGTTAACACAACAAAGTGTCACGGGTTCTACGCAGCAGGTGGAAAGAGAACGGCCGGCAAACAAACGTCAACAACTGCCCCCCCTTGGACACTAGGGGGTGCAGAAATACACATGGTGGGCCCTGGGGAAACAATCGGATACTTGGGCCTCGACATTGATCCCTGGAAAGGGCCCCGGCAGCTGGATGTAGCTACCCTTGTGGAGGGCATGGGACAGAGAGTATCCCAGGCGAGACTCAAGCTACAAAGGCCCTCCAGGATTTGACGGACCCAGAGTGTGGAACCTTCACCCGACCCAGGTGCTGGAGAGACGCAGAGTTCCATTTGTGGTCTGTGAAGAGGCCCCAAGGCTTTGGGGTTGATCTGTACAGGAACGATAAGATCAGCAATTGTTGGCTTCCACGGAAGGGGCGGGCACAGTGGAAGGAGTCACACTTCATTCGCGGCCTGCAAATGAGGACCAATGTGCTCCCAATGCTCGAGTTCCGTCACAGGGTGGTTCTCTTGGGGAGATACCCCCTGTAGGGCGTGTGGAACAACACAGGAAACGGCGTCACACATTCTAGGAAGCTGCGGTGAGACAAAGCTGAATAGAATGGCCAGGCACAATCGGCTCTGTGCTCTTTTGGCGGGGAAGGGCGAAAATAAGAAATGGATGGTGTTGAGGGAACGGCGCATCATCAAACAGGATGGCAAGTGGGGCGTTCTGGATCTTATTTTTGTCAAGGGCTCCACCCTGATGATAGTGGATGTCACCGTTCGTGGCGATGGATGTGCGGCCTGGCTGGAGGTGGGGCGGAAGGAAAAGGAAGACAAGCATGTCAGACTCTCTGTTCCTCTGTTGCTGCCGCTTATCTCATTCGGTTCGAATCGAGGCTGTCCTCCACTCGCCAAAGAGGTTTTAGCAATGGTAGCCACCATGGTTGAACCGAAGGGAAAATCATGTACTAAGTCACTGGCGGCCGAAACGTGGGGATCCACTGGCGCCGTGATAAGGAATGAGGGGACATGCTCGGTGCCCGGCGGGGGCTCCCCCGGTCCGAGCAGGGTCCCCGAGACGGACGGGACTCGTGGTGGTTGCTTGGGGGCGCGTTGGTCACCTAGTCGGTTGTCCACGCCCACCAAGTTGATCCCACGCAGGGGCACCTTGAGTGGTAAGCGGAGGCCTACGATGCTGTCCTCTAGTCGGGGATTGAGCTCTAGCCCTAGCGCGCACTCATTTTTGTCTCCTGGGCCACGGAAGAGAAGAAGGCGCCTATCGGAATCCCTTGAGGGGGAATTTCATAGTCCGTCGGCTGATCGACCACAGGCCACACCAATTGATGCCAGATGGTCAGCCTCCGGCGTTCCTCCATATGGAACGGCCACCCGGGGAGGTAGAAGGCCAACGTCAATGAGGAGGATCGGTGCCGAGGCCCTGACTGAGAAGGCGGGCAGTTCAGTGGGGCTGGCAGGGGCCACGCGTGTGGTTCCTGCTTTGTTTATGCCAGGCGCCAGGAAGAGGCTTTTCAAATCCGACAGAAATAGCCTCACCCTCTTCTCACTAGACCCGGATAAGAAAGGGGGGTACCTGTCCAGTAGGACTCTGGTGGAAATCAGTTTTCCTTACAGGCCACTAGAGTGTGAGATATGCTCAATACACCTTGCCACCGCTGTTGAATGCTGCATCCACCTCCGAAAGACACACGGTCTCGTTAGACCTCTTCTCGTGTGCTCGATTTGCGGTAGGAGTGGGAAAAGGAGGCACGAGATTGAGTGTCACGCGGCCAAGTGTGTAGGCACACGGGGTACACGGACCCAGGTGGTAAATAGGGTTAGGTGTGCCCTATGCAGCCGGACATTCACGTCACAGAGAGGGCTCTCTCTGCACAGACGGTTGGCTCACACTGCGGACTACGTGGCTCAGCTTGCGAGATCAGCTGATTGACAGGCGGCCCCCAGGAGACGAATTGCTTTATGGTCTGATATAGAGGTGGCTGCCCTGACGGAGCACCTCAACGAGTGGAGAGGGGGAAAGGGATTCCTGGAGATGGCATGTACGCTATTCCCTGGCCGTACTATAGGACAAATCCGGTACAAAGTGGGGCAGGTCAAGAAGGATGCACTCCTTCCTGCTCCATCCGATCCTTCTCGAATCTGCCAGTTATTAATTGAAGAATTAATGACGGAGAAGGTGCAGCGTGCTTTTCCCAAGAGTATAGTCGTACACGGTATACTCAGAGCATTGGCCAGCGACGAGGGAGAAAGGAAATATGGGTCATCCCTCGTCCAATCTGAGAGAGACACTCAGATAGCCCTTACCGATCTAGCAAGGGCGTGCAGAGCGTTGAAGAGTTGGGTCATGAAGGTGGGGCGCTTCAGACCACAAACGGGTAGGTCTCGTACGACGGGTGTACAACAGTTTCGACACACAGAATAAGATGATTGATGAGACCAGGAAACTTGCTCGACTCATCTTGGATGGAAGCGACGTTGGGATCTGTCCGTTGAGTACTAAAGTGGTTGAGGACCATTTTAGGAGCAAATGGGAAGGTGAGGACGGGTTCAAGGGCATTGGTCAGTTTCGGGCTGGCCAATTCTGTTCCAAATATATGCTGGCTATACCCATTTCACCTGCAGAGGTTCTGAAAGCGAGAAAGGAATCAAAGAAAGTCTCTGCAGCTGGCCCCGATGGTGTTCACAAGGTCAGTTTGGTGAAATGGGACCCATCTGGGATCAAGTTGGCGAAGATGTACACCAGCTTCCTCGTCAACAAAAAGATCCCGAAATCTCTGAAAGAGAACAGAACGGCCCTGATCCCAAAATCCTCTAGTGCTACGGCACGGTTTGATGTGTCTAACTGGAGACCTATAACCATAGGCCCAATGGTTTTACGGCTTTTTTCTTCGATTCTGTACAAGAGGCTGTCCAATGCGTGTCCCACGTGTGTGCGGCAAAAGGGGTTTTCAAACACCCCTGGATGCTCCGAAAAACTGCTGTTGGTGGAGGGTGCTTTAAGAACAAGCAGTAAGACAGGATCGCCTTTGGCGATGGTCTTTATTGACCTAGCCAAAGCGTTTGACTCGGTCTCTCACAAGCACATACGGACGGTCCTGGTACAACGGAAGGTGGACCCAGCCTTCGTTGACCTTTTGGTCAACTCTTACAACGGTTGTAGTACCAGGGTGCGTACGGGAGACGGCTACACGAACAACATAGCCATGAAGGTGGGGGTCAAACAGGGCGATCCTTTGTCCCCTCTTTTGTTTAACCTAGCAATAGACCCATTGTTGTATGCTGGAGGAGAGGGGTGTGGGTTTCGGTTCGGGTGAAGGTAGCGTGGCGGTGCTAGCCTACGCGGACGATCTGGTCTTGTTCAGTGATTCTTGGGAAGGTATGAGTAAGAACATGAGCATTCTGGAGGCGTTCTGCAACCTGACCGGGCTCAAGGTAAATACAACAAAGTGCCATGGGTTCTTTGTGGCAGGTGGAAGGAGAACAGCCGGTAAGTTTAACAACTGCCCCCCAATGGTCACTGGGGGGTTCCGAGATACACATGGTGGGACCTGAGGACACCGTTGACTACCTTGGCCTCGGTATAAATCCCTGGAAAGGGCCCCGGCAGCCGGATGTAGCTACCCTTGTGGAGGGCATGGGGCAGAGAGTATCCCAGGCGAGACTCAAGCCCTCGCAGAGGGTTGAGATCTTCTGCACCTATGCTATCCCCAGAGTGATGTACAGAGCAGTCAACAGTTCTTTCCGCATCGCCAGTCTCCGGCAAGCGGATATGACCATCAAGGGATACATTAGGAGAAGGCTGCATCTGAGCCCATGTACGGCCAACAAACTACTCTATAGCAAGTGCAAAGACAGCGGACTAGCGATCCCGTGTCTGAGTAGGTCTGTGTAAGGCCAAGCGTATCTTTGCTCTGTACCACTCAGAAGACCATGCAGTGATGGGGATGGCTAAAGATCTTATAGCGCCTGGGTGTTTCTGCAAGCTATGGCTCGCCAGGGGGGGGGGGGGGGGGGGGGGGGGTAAGGAGGAGGGCCAAGCTACAAAGGCCCTCCAGGATTTGACGGACCCAGAGTGTGGAACCTTCACCCGACCCAGGTGCTGGAGAGACGCAGAGTTCCATTTGTGGTCTGTGAAGAGGCCCCAAGGCTTTGGGGTTGATCTGTACAGGAACGATAAGATCAGCAATTGTTGGCTTCCACGGAAGGGGCGGGCACAGTGGAAGGAGTCACTTCATTCGCGGCCTGCAAATGAGGACCAATGTGCTCCCAACGCTCGAGTTCCGTCACAGGGGTGGTTCTCTTGGGGAGACACCCCCCTGTAGGGCGTGTGGAACAACACGGGAAACGGCGTCACACATTCTAGGAAGCTGCGGTGAGACAAAGCTGAATAGAATGGCCAGGCACAATCGGCTCTGTGCTCTTTTGGCGGGGAAGGGCGAAAATAAGAAATGGATGGTGTTGCGGGAACGGCGCATCATCAACCAGGATGGCAAGTGGGGCGTTCTGGATCTTATTTTTGTCAAGGGCTCCACCCTGATGATAGTGGATGTCACCGTTCGTGGCGATGGATGTGCGGCCTGGCTGGAGGCGGGGCGGAAGGAAAAGGAAGACAAGTATAGTCCCTTTCTGGGATTCCTGAAGTTGGAGTTCCCGGCTGTCACGGAGCTGTCGTCACACGGCTTCGTGATGGGGACGAGAGGAAAATGGCTTAGGTCAAACTTCAGGATACTGGATAAACTAGGCTTGTCTAGGGAGGGTATGCTCCGCTTCGCCCAGGGTGTGCTCTAGCGTCACAATTCTTAAGTCAGTTGATGTCTTCCAGGCATTCAACAAGGCGGTACGGGGGAGACCTCTGCCAACCGAACCCTCGGAGTGAGAGTGGTGTCAGGCGATGAGGAATGGGTGTCGTTCCTTTTGCCCCCGGCCTCTGTTTTCCAGGTTGCTTGTGTTCAGCCGAGCGTGTTAGGACTTGTTCCTTGTTATGAGAGGTCGGGAGGTTGTATATAGTTAGTTTGCTATGTGATTTCCTGTTGTCCTTTGGTTCATGGCGGCATGGACGGATATGGTCACATCTGCCACAGTGAGGGTCTTCAATAGGCTTTGTTCCTGATTGATAGATGCCTCACACCTGCGGATACACTAGGTCGGATGGTCTACATGTCGGCCGGAGGGCGTTCTTCTCACCCGTCAGGGGTGTTGTGTGTAAGGACACACCTCAGTTGGCTCCCTCCGACTGGTTCCTATGTCTACATTAGGACAAGCGACAATAATTCGCTGGCGCACATCGGAAGTGGGAACAAAACTTGCCCTGTAGTGAAATGCCCAGCTCACTACCCTGTATTGATCGAGATTGAATTGGATGATATGGATGAGAAGACTAGAGGGATCATTATGGTGCTGGATGTTATCCCGTTGGTATGCGGAGCGCGTTAAAAGTGACCAAGTGGACTGTTTCCTGGAGCCACCTATAGGGCGAGGTGGCAAGGACGAGCGCCTTAACGGTCACCTTCCCTTCCTTTGTGGTACACACTATTCGGCCCTCTGTGGTTGATTGAGTGTTCCGGTCAATTCTGAAGCTTGGTCAACCCCCTGGTTATCTTTCGGTAGACTGTGGCATTTGCTGGTAGTAATGGCGTGGGGCATGGAAGGCCTCGCCTGAGGCGTCAGCAGCATACCCGCCGGCGATGGGGGTATGGTGCAAGAATTCTGACTCAAGATAGATACAAGGTCTACTGTCGGCAAACCACCGGTCCAAGGGCGGCGGCAGTGGGACTGGATGTCACAGGCCAACGACAAAATGGCCGGGGAGCCCGAGGTAATAGGGAGGTGGTATGTACCGCTCCCCACCATCCTGGTATAAGCGGCCAGTGATGGAAGTCTCGTATCTTTGAGCGATGCCGACCATGCTGGTACAGATGGTGAGCATTGCGGTGCTCCGGGCGGCGAGGTGACTTGGTCACTGAACTGCGGTGTAAATGGAGTTACTGGCGGCCCATTAAGAAGCCAAATGCCTCGTCATCTAATTAGTGACGCGCATGAATGGATGAACGAGATTCCCACTGTCCCTACCTACTATCCAGCGAAACCACAGCCAAGGGATAAAACACGACGAAAGAAACTAAAAATTATAACTACGAGTCAGATGATTAAACATCCAACCAGATTAACAGTCCTCTAAAACCTTGCTTGATCTGATCTTCACTAATATAGCCGACCGCATAAATAAGACCTACAACTTTGTTACAGGAATATCAGACCATAATCTCATCTTGGTAAGCTTTCCAAATCACGGTACAAAAACCAAAATAAAAGTAAAGACAGGACCAACTCATCATTCATACCTAAAAAAGACCTACAGTACTTAGACAATGAGATAGACCTAATTAATTGGGACAGCATAACCGGTGGTGGCAGTTGTGAGCAGGCTTGTGACGAGCTCAGGAAAAACATCACACAAGTACTGAATAAATTCACTCGAACAGCACCACAGAAGCACAAGTGCAGACAGAATCTGCCTTGGTTTAATGACGTCAGGACTGCTAACCGACAGGCTGGTCTTTAACAGCCTTAGGAACAAAGTCACGGGACAGCTTAGAAAAACAAAAGCAAACTTTTTTCTAGATGTCATAAAGCAGGCCAAAGGGAATCTCAAACTTTTATGGAAATGTATTGACCAGTCATCAGGTAGGGAGCGTTCCAAAAGTGGACCCATAGAGCTTTATGTAAACAACCAAACCAGTTTAGTCAGTACTTCAGGAATACGGGACACACACAAGGATTGCGTAGCTGTGGCAAATACTTTTAATGAGTATTTTATTAACTCTGTTCTGGAACTGAGCTGCCCCTTTACAAAACTAACTGCTCTTCTGCAACAACACAGCTTTCTACGATTTTAATGAACGAAACCCCTCCACTATACTTCGCACATACAAATAAATCTAAGGTAACCAAAATACTGACATCACTCTAACTCCAGAGCAAAGGATACCTGGGGGATTGACCAGGTCCTTATAAAAAAACATAAGGACACTCTCTCCACCCCAATTTCATGTATAATAAACAGGTCGCTTGATGAATGTATATTCCCCTCCTCTCTCAAGACTGCCATTGTAACACCTGTCTTCAAATCTGGTGATCGACATGAAACCTGTAATTACAGACCTATTAGCATACTCCCAGTTACATCTAAAGTTATTGAGAAAGTTGTGGCTGAGCAATTAACATCACATCTCAATAATGAAGGTCTGTTACATCCCAGGCAATATGGCTTTAGAGCGCATCACTCCACGGAAACTGCTTGCTGCTTTTTCCTTGAGACAATTAAGGCTAGTCTTGACAAAGGGGGGGTTGTTGGGGCAGTCTTTCTGGATCTTCGTAAGGCTTTTGACACTGTAAACCACTCTGTACTGCTGACCAGACTAACTCAATTTAATCTCTCATCCAATGTGCTATCCTGGCTTCAATCGTACCTAAGTGGACGTACCCAGTGTGTAAGGATCAAAGATAAAATGTCCCCTCTGAGAACCTGCACTTTGGGTGTGCCACAAGGATCAGTCCTAGGACCTCTACTCTTCAGCTTATACATCAATGATCTCCGCTCTATATGTATGGACATGGAGACACTGATGTATGCTGATGACACTGTTATATTTACACATGGGAAAGATGTCCATACAGTAGCAAATAAATTAACAACAGCCATGGAAAGGGTAGTGGAGTGGCTCAGTGACTCATGCCTTACGCTGAACACAGAAAAGACGGTGACTATGTACTTTTCAAATGCACGGAAACACAATGAACGCCCAAACATCTTTGTAAATGGTCACAGGATAAATAATGTTTAAGAATTTAAATACCTAGGCGTTATTCTGGACTCCACCCTAACATTTAGAAAACACATTAAAAAGATGTGTAACACACTCGGGTATAATATTGCAAATTTCCGTTTCATTCGCAATGCTCTGTCAACCGTAGCTGCCAAAGCATATCTACACGCCATGATTCTGTCTCCTATCCTGTACTGTATATCATCTTGGTCTCAGGCCAGTAGGACGGCTCAGAATCCAGTAAGATCACTTTACAATCAATCCCTGAAAGTTCTTGACAAGAAACCTCGACGGCACCATCACTGTGATCTTCTATTTAAACATAAAATGCTAAGTCTTGATAATCTAATCATGTTTTCAGACATTCGACTAATTCATAAGATCATTCATAACGCAGCACCTCCCCCCCCTGAAGACCTTCGTGCAGCCTCGTTCAGAAGTGCTTCACAGAGCCCTACGATCGGTATCCAGGGGGGACTGCAATGTAAAACTGCTTTCAATCAGCGTTTTCTTATAAAGCCACCAGCAAATGGAACAGGCTTCCAGAATATCTGAAACACATCCCAGATTATCACAGATTCAACAGTGAGGTTAAAAACTGGATTCTGAGCCAACAGTCATGCCAGCACTGAAATTGACACTTCTGGGCCAAGGTTACCTGTGGGTACCTCTGGGGATGGGGCTACCCTTGTGGGTAGTCTCATCCCCTACAGGGCTCTACCTATGTCCCATATACTGAGCAATTTGTGCATCTCGTTGAGAGTTTTAATGTATTTATCATCTTTTATTTTCTATTACTGAAAACTACATGCACTTTATATGATTGTTTGACTGCATCCTCTATTTGTACCGCACTATGCACTTTTATGAACATTCGTGATGTATATTATTGTATTGATCATAATATGTTCTATAGTGCACTTTCTTGTTGTCCGTCCTGTCTCATTTTACTTTAATTAATCGTCTGTTTTTACTGTCTGTTTTTATGTACGAGGACTGCAGATGGAAATTAGCTGCTCTGCTAAATCTGGTGCAACCATCTTCTCATTTGTTAAATAATTAACTCATTGGCTGCCAATGACGTCTATAGACGTCAATTGAAATACAACCGTTGACTGCCAATGACGTCTATAGACGTCAATTATGTTTTTCAACGGGGCTAACTGGGGAGCGATCTAGAGGACCTTGTCACAAAAGAACAGGCTTGTAAACATAGTATGTACTACCGAACTGACCCACTAGGTGGGCCCCGTGCCAAATAGGATGGGAGAGATGAGTAAACAGTAGCCTAATGGGTGAAGAAAGTGAATATGGCGCCAGCGAAACGTAAGACAAACTTTAGACAGCCAACACTCGAACAGAGTATGTGTCGCAGTGTCGCGATCGACTTGGTTGTTTGCAACGATAATCCCAACTCGTCCCACCTCGTAATATACCGACGATTTGTCACGCCGCTAGACGTCTGATACTGACGCAATAGGGTTCCCTCCCGCGTCTGTGTGAAACGGTCTGGGTTCTCATAAACCCATTCGCGGTGGTAAGAGACGAGCAGAGTCTACAGCGTCCATTCACTCCAATAATAACCCGGTCACGGTGATAGAGTATGCTAACCCTAACCCTATTCCTAACCATAACCCTAACCCTTTTTGGAGTGAATTGTTTCACAGTAGACTGCGGACGCTGTAGACTCTGCTCTGCGAGTGGACGCTGTAGACTCAAGTGCTCGCAGGGGTGCGCAGCGAGACCAAAATGTGGTGTCAGTCCTGTTGTGTCCCCTTGCACGCAGGAGAGTGTTTTACAGTTTACCACACTAAGCTGAACTATTTTGTGTAGGGGTGGAAACAAGCATACACACACACACACGCACGCACGCACACACACACATAGGATTTGATATAGCTGCGACAACATACAGAAATACACACACAGGATTTGATATAGCTGCGACAACATACAGAAATACATATCTGTAAAGAATTGTACAACTGACATTTTGAAGAGAAAAAAGTAATTTATATTTATATTATATATTGGTTATATATTTGCAAATAAATCATTATTGTCCTATCAAAATACCTTTCTCAATGTTGTTTTTGCTGTTTTATGGAGGGAAACCACTTTTCAGATGTTAAAGGTGTCACTAAAGCAAAAAAAGTTTATTTTCACAAAAAGCTTGTTTTCTCAATTTTTGGTCAAAAACAGGTGTTTTTGGTGAAACCAACGTATGTTCTACTGCCGATTACTAAAGAACGGAAAAAGGTAGAAGCAAACGGTTTATTCCTGATTAAAGAAGAGAGTCTACTCTTTCTTTTGATAGTTTCGGTGTTTACATAGTCATAGAACTCACTGTTAAGTGGGTCTTAGGAAATCAGTCAAAATGCTGTAAAACGCTCGGCAGTATGGGGCTCTCTGCACTGAAAATGGCTGGCAGCCAATGAGTTAATGTACTTGCACACTGTCCTTTCATAAATTAAATAAACTAAACTAAACAGGCTTGGCCGAATCAGCGGGGAAAGAAGACCCTATTGAGCTTGACTCTAGTCTGGTACTGTGAAGAGACATGAGAGGTGTAGAATAAGTGGGAGGTCTCGGGCCACGGTGAAATACCACTACTCTTATCGTTTTTCCACTTACCCAGTGAGGCGGGGAGGCGAGCCCCCGAGCGGGTTCTCGTTTCTGGTGTCAAACCCCCTCGTCCCCCTATGTGTGTGCATTGCTGGGTTAAGTGTAGGTAGTGTCATGAACTGGCTCAGAAGTTCAGACAAGAAGCATCGAAAACACATGGAGGTTTAAATCTAAATCAAAAGAAATGTATCAAAGTAATTATCAGTTTCAACAACTGATTTAATGCAAAGGTACTGAATCATGGATGTGAGTGGCAAAAAGGATCAATGAAACAACCCAAACAAACAAAAACAACAGAAACATCCAGCCACGGGGAGAGAGGACGAGGAACTGAGCAGGTCAGCTTTTAAAGGCTTGGTCCCGCCCACCTTCCAGGTGAACTGCTTTTGGGCTAATCACCTCTGCCATCTGAGCTAGAAGGGGGGAGAGAGAGAGAGAGAGCGAGAGAAGGAAAACAGCAGGCAAGTGCATTCCCATCATCATCACACCTCCCCCCTTAAGAGCAGATTCCCACTAAGGGAATCTGTATCATAATTCTTTGTAACGTTAACTGTTACACACAAAAAAAAAAAAAAATCATGCCATTACTACATCATATGGGAAGAAGAATTGAGTTACACTCAACTATATGGTAACACAACACATCACACTGACCACTCACCGAAATGGTCACCATCCCAGGTCTCCGCAGCCTAGTATGAACAGACAACAGTGAGGGTGTGAACCCACTATGACAACTTATAACCCTACCAGCCAACTTATCACCACACCAACCAACTTTCTTACTTAAACATCATTCTGCACAAAATACCCTCATGAAACAGACCTGAAATCCTCAATAGGACAGACTTGTTCAAAAAGTCCCTTTAAAGAAGGATCAGCCAATTGTTCCATCACCAGTTCCTTGTGGGGAATTGACTGCAAAAGTGTAGGAACAGCTAAAGTGAAATTGTCAACTTCATTACCAATATTCCTTCTTCCAATAGCCTACCTTTTAAAGTGCTTTTTATTGTTTCTTTCAATCTTTTATCAGAGATTTCTACATGAAAATGTTCAGCAATTTTCAAGAGCTGCTCTTTTGTGCTTTGCTCCAAAAGGTCCTCAGAAGGAGCCCTCACAAAATCCTCCACAGAGGCCATGTTCAACAAAAGTTATGACTCACCTTAAGAAAGTCAATAACTTACCAATCCTGGTTTACCATGGTCCAGAAAGGGAAAAAGAAAAAAACAAAAGTAGTCATTGTCAACAAAGTCAAAATCCCCCACTAAGAGAAAGAAAAAAAAACTCTAACTCAACCCTAGTCTTCAGGCTGTCATATGAGAGGGTCTTTAATCACAAAACTCTGCGGGACTGGAAAGCACCTGCTATGCAGCCACCCCCAGCACTCCCCAGAATGTGAACCTGAGCATATAGCTCTACTCAACTTCACAGCCACAGAAAATTCAGGTCACACTATACCTACCAGGGGGAAAGAGACCTCTGACAAAAACCACCAAACCAAACATCACTTACCAATCCTAAATCTAAACCAAACTGAGGACCCAATGCATCTCTCCCCATTCTGTCCTTACTCAAAAAAAAAAAAAAACACCTCCATGTGTAATCCTCTCTACACCATTTTAAATCCCGGACAAGCCCCCATTTTGTCATGAACTGGCTCAGAAGTTCAGACAAGAAGCATCGAAAACACATAGAGGTTTCTCTAAATCAAAAGAAATGTATTAAAGTAATAGTTTTAACAATTGATTTAATTCAAAAGGTACTGAATCATGGATGTGAATGCTAAGGTGGAAGGTGGTCCCGCCCACCTTCCAGGTGAACTGCTTTTGGGCTAATCACCTCTGCCATCTGAGCTAGAGAGAGAGAGAGAGAGAGAGAAAAAACAGCAGGCAAGGCCATTCCCATGTACCCGGGATCATCACAGTAGCCTATGTGTGTGCATTGCTTTGGTAAGTGTAGGTAGCCTATGTGTGTGCATTGCTGGGTGTAAGTGTAGGTAGCCAGTTGATAACTCCCACAAAGTTGATCCCACGCAGGACCATCATGAGAGGAAAGCGGAGGTCTGTGCTCTCCCCTGGTCGGGGCTTGAGTACCAGCCCTAGCGCGCACTCATGTTTATCTCCTGGGCCACGGAAGAGAGTAAAGCGTCTATCGGAATCCCTGGATATGGAGTTTCATAATCCGTCGGATGCTCGACCAAAGGCCAACCCAGTTGATGACCAAAGGCCAACCCCGGTGGTCAGCCTCAGGTGTTCCTCCCTATGGAACGGCCACCCGCCGAGGACAAAGACCAATGTCAATGAGGAGGATTGGTACCGAGGCCCTGACTGAGAAGGCGGGCAGTTCAGTGGGGCCTGTAGGAACCACACGTGTAGCTCCTACCTACGTTGTCTAAATCGAGCCCCAGTTAGAGACTATTCAAGTCCAACCGAAATAGTCTCACTCTTTTTTCCCTTGACACAGATAAAGAAGGGGAGTACCTGTCCAGTAGGACTCTGGTGGAAGTCAGTTTTCCCTACAGGCCACAAGAGTGTGAGATATGCTCTGAACATCTTGCCACCGCTCTGGAATGCTGCACCCACCTTCGGGTAACACATGGTCTCGTTAGACCTCTTCTCGTGTGCTCAATATGCGTTAAGAGGGGACAAAGGAGGCACAGGATTGAGCGTCATGCAGCCAAGTGTACTAACAAACAGGTTACACGGGCCCGGGTGGGCGATAGGTGATTACCTTAAAGGAACACCTCGGTAAGTGGAAAGGAGGAAAGGGATTCCTGGAAATGGCATGTATGATACTGGCCGTACAAAAGAGCAAATCCGGTATAAAGTGAGGCAGGTTAAGAAGGCTGTACACCTTCCTGTGTTACCCAATCCTCCTTAAATCTACCAATCATTAATTGAAGAATTAATGATGGAGAGGGTACAACCTACTCTAATTCCTAAGAGTATTGTCAAACACGGAATACTCAGAGCATTGGAAGAGGACGAGGGATGATCTTTATTGACCTAGCCAAAGCGTTTGACTCGGTCTCTCACAAGCATATATACAGGCGGCCCTGGTACAACGGAAAGTGGACCCAGCTTTCATTGACCTTTTGGTCGACTCTTATAACGGCTGCAGTACCAGGGTGCGCACGAGAGAGGGCTATACTAACAACACCTCTTTTGTTCAACTTGGCGATAGACCCATTGTTGTGTATGCTGAAAGTGAGGGGCGTGGGTTTCGGTTCAGGTGAAGGCAAGGTTACAGTGCTGGACTATGCAGACGATCTGGTTTTGTTCAGTGATTCTTGGGATGGAATGAACAGGAACATGGGCATACTGGAGGCGTTCTGCAACCTAACCGGACTCAAAGTTAACACGACAAAGTACCATGGGTTCTTTGCAGCAGGTGGAAGGAGAACAGCCAAAAATTGGCCCCAGGGTTCCTACAGGTTTCTTCAAGTCAAATTCAAGTCTTTTTAAGACCATTTATATCAAAAATTAATACCTATTTCTCGGCCCATTTCACATCCCTATTGGCAAAGAAAAATGAAATCCTTGAATTTGAGAGTATTCGTTTATTCAACAATTCCATTTATTCTTTCAAGTCACTCCTCTAAACTCACATCGCCTACTTCATATGATTTTTTTTTTTTTTAGCCCTTTTCCTTTTTCCTTTATTTTTATGTTTTGTTGTGAAGCGCATTGGGTCCTAGAATTGCGCTATACAAGACTGATTTATTATTATTATTATTATTATTATTATTATTATTATCAAAATAGCAGTCCACAGTACTCCTGTACAGGTTAAATACAAATAAAATAAAAATGATTCACACTCCAGAACAGAAGGTGGCGGTAATGCACCAATAAGCTGGATGCCAACCGCCGTTAAAAATAAAGAAGAAAACAGCGCTAACTCGCGCTAACAACACCCAACACAAACACAGACAGAACACAGACAACAAGTGTGGAGTGTGAATCAGTCAGTGTTCGGAGAATTGTCCCCGGGGCTGCGTTGCGTTCTCAGTTATTGGCTCTTTTCATTTACTCTGTTTAGGTAATTGCACTATATGTACCATTGCTGCTATGACAACTGAATTTCCCTTCGGGGATCAATAAAGTTTGTATATCTATCCATCTTCATTTACGTTATTCGATCAAAATAATTGTGGTTGACAAATGAAACTTTTGGTGAGAAATGCGATACAGATAAGTTACATACAGCCTTTTTAAGGTATAATTTCCAAATTCAGAAATTCAATGCTTTTAAGACCCCGCGGAAACCCTGTGGCCCCCATGGTCACTGGGGGGTGCTGAAATACACATGGTGGGACCTGAGGAAACCATTGACTACCTTGGCCTCGCCATAAATCCCTGGAAAGAGCCCCGACAGCTGGATATAGCAGCCCTTGTGGAGAACATGGGACAGAAAACATCTCAGGCAAGACTCAAGCCTTCACAAAGAGTTGAGATTTTTGTACTTGCCATCCCCAGAGTGTTCTACAAAGCGGTAAATAGTTCCTTTCGCCATACCTGTTTACGACAGGTGGACCTGACTGAGACGCTATATCAAGAGCTGGATGCATCTGAGCCCATGCACAGCAAATGGGCTACTCTATTGCAAATGAAACGACGGGGGCATGGCGATCCCATGCCTAAGCAGGACCATTCCACGACGCAAGGCAAAAAGGATATTTTCTTTGTTTCACTCGGGAAGACCCGGTTACACCGGGGATGGCTTAGAGAACCATACTGCCTGGGGAATTCTGCAAGCTATGGCTGGCCTGGGGGGGGGGGGGAGGGGGGGGTCCTCCAGGACTTGATGGATACAGAATGTGAATCCTTTACCCAAACCAGAAGTTGGAGAGCGATGGAGTTTGAATTGTGGACTAAAAAGAGGACCCAAGGCTTTGGGGTGGACCTCTTCAAGGGCGATAAGATCAGTAACTGTTGGCTTCCACAGAAGGGACAGCCTCAGTGGAAGGAGTCACATCTCATTCGCGCCCTGCAGATGAGAACCAATGTGCTCCCTGGTTCCATCACAAGGGAGGATGCCGTGGTGGGATACCCCCCCTGTAGGGCGTGTGGACTGCTACCTGAAACTGCATCTCACATTCTAGGATGCTGTGCGGAAACAAAGCTGAATAGAATGGCTAGGCACAATCGGCTCTGTTCTCTTTTGGCGATGGAGGGCGAAAAGAAGGGATGGATGGTGATGCGAGAACGGCGCATCGTCAGGAAGGATGGTAAATGGGG
>JAOPHQ010001628.1:0-24557 GCA_030340625.1 Merluccius polli | reverse complement strand
CGTCCACTTCAACGGAGAACATGCTGAGCATGCGCAGTTCAATTTTTCAAGTCCCAATACACACTACCATTAGACTGGTGGGGGCTAGCGCCATTTTTAGCCCCACCTAGCCCCACCAGCCCCCCTCAGGCTGAAGAAGCAAGCTAGGGTCGACTAAAAATGAACTAAAAGCGCCAAACTTATTATTTTACAGTACTTTATGGGGAGATTTTTTTGAAATATATATATTTAAAAAAAATTATATATAATTTTTATTTTTATTTTTTTATTTTTTATTATTATTTTTTTTTTATTATTATTTTTTTTTTCTTGTGAGAGTAGGTGGGGCTCTGCCCCACCTGCCCCTAATGACCAGTCGCCACTGAAAATATGTATATGTAAAATCAGACATTCAGCACCGCCTATAGCCCGAATGGAATGATCCTGTGTTTTGCCGACGAATCGACTGAGATTGGCAGTCGGATCAGGCTCCTTAGATCGAATCGTCGAATAGTCGACTATTCGGGGTCTCAGGGACTGTGTTGCACAAATGAACATAATATGTAAACCTCCTCAACTAGCCTTAAATCAGGGGACCCGCGGAGGTATAAAAAGTATTAAAAAGTCTTTGATTCAAAAATGTCAATCTAAGGCCTTAAAAATTAAATATCATAATAGTTAAATATCACCATAGGTCTTAAATATTGTTTGCGTCTGTCGGGAGAGGAATAATTTCTGGAGGGGAGGTGGTCGTAACCTACAGCAACAGCCTCTGTGGGTTACCGTGGTGACATAGAGCGGGTCACGCCGTAGCCGCGGAGGCTATTCCAAGCACCCTTGCGTGACAAGAATGTGTTTTTCACACATCATGAAAAACTGTTAATCAATAATGAGCATAACGAGTGAGTTATCATGTTTGTATCAATGTTTGTCATTAATTAAAGGGGAACCGTCATGCTCATGGTCAAAAAATAATGGTCTGCAACATCGACTCCATCTCCACTGAAAAAAATCACAGAAAAGTTGGAGCGTTGACGTCATTGGTCCAGGGTTTATGTCCATCTTAATGGTTGAACTTTTCTGTGATTTTTTGACATAGTTGATGTTGCGGACCGCTAGCGAGTTACTGCAAAATAAACAAATGAGAAATCACACAGAGATGATCACAGAGCGTCGAGGATAACACATCATCTCCCTCTCGCTCCTCACTCCCTCTCTTTCTTCAGCTCCCTCTCGAGGTTTATTAACTGGAACTTTTACTGTTTTGAAGAAGAATAGGATATGGGATTCTCTGTTTCATCTCTCTCTCTCTGATCTCCCCATCTGAAATGCCTGTCTCCCTTTGATTTGTCTCTCTCCCTCTCTCTCTCTACCACCCCCTCTCTCTCTCTCTCTCTCTCTCCCTCTCTTTGTCTCCTTATCTCTCTCTCTCTCTCTCTCTCTCTCTCTCTTTGTCTCCTTCTCTCTCTCTCTCTCTCTCTCTCTCTCTCTCTATATATATATATATATATATATATAAATATGTCCCTATGGAAGACTATTAGAATGTGTGTGTGTGTAACAGCAGATCTTGCTTCATTATGCTATCCTCCTATATGAATCATGAATCACCCACCCCCCCCCTCCCCACCATCTCTGTACCTGGTTACCGGTCGGTCCTCGCCCTCCTTCATCCATCATGGTGATGTCATTGGTTCAGGTGCGAAAGTTCGGGTGCGAACCCCCGCCCCCACCCCCACCCCTAACTCCCCCGCCTGGTTGGAGGAACAATGGGGAACGCTTCCCACATCCAACTGAATGGAAAACGACCAGAGAGAGAGAGATATTATTGGTATGATGGATATTGGATATTGGACAGTGGATTATTGTTAATATTAATGTATTCAATGTATTGCTTCATTCAACTGCAACACAAATTGTATGTCCTGCTAATAAAGTCAATTGTATTGAATTGAGAGCAAGAGCAAGAGGTTAGGAATGCACATACAAATACAATAAATGTTTAAAATGTGTTTTTTGTCAGCCAAGTCAGCCTGACTTAGCTAGCCTGACTTAGCTAGGTCAACTTAGTTTGCCTAATTAGCTGGCCTGATGTAGCTAGCCTGACGTAGCTAGCATGACTAAGACGATGAAACGGAGAGAGTGGCGACGCTTGCACGAAGCTTGTACTTTTATGCTACTCAACTGAAGGCCAAGATAACTCTCGATAACTCGTTCAATAACTCTTTCTGATCTGTTCTGTGAGAACTTGGACAGCCTAGACTTTAGAAAGGTGAGGGATTTTTTAAGTATTCATTTGCATTAAACTTCTGAGCTGTGAACTGCCATCGAGGGGTTTGAAACGTTAATTACCGCACCGCAGCACCGTTTCTTCAGCTCACCTTCCCCGTGAGCGACATTTCGCCAGGCCTCAATTTAAAGTGATATATTAAAAGGTGTTAAGTAGGAGTTTCTTTTTGAACTTAGTATTCGTCAAATGTATTTCTGGCGCTCGTCTGAGACGGAGCAAATTGAGAAATAAAAGAAGAGAATTTGTTATGAAATCTCATCTAAAACAACCTCAGTCGACTTCAGATCCTCGGCAGAAAGCCTTGAAGTAAAAATGTTAACCATAGGTTTTTTAAGGTTTCCACATGATTAATCTATTCCACACATTGGTGCATTTTTTTCTCACCCTCTTTTATTCACATTTGAATGCTGGCACAACTGTGTGCATATTTTATGCGTTTGATGTGTATCTGAAGGCTAAATCTTTGTAGTCACCCACTAACTTAACAGAGTAACATAATAATCTTCTAATGGGCTAATGTGCTAATAAAGTATCAGTTATTCAGTGGAAAATGTATTAAACCAATAGGCTGTCTGTGGAAGATCACTGTAGCAAATGGCTAATCTTGCCCAGTGAGACCTTGCTCGGTGACAACCTTGATAGACTTTGCCTTCGTTCGTTAAGCGTTTGTTAACGAGTTTTCACGGCAGTCGTTTGATTGGGTGTGAGTGAAACCGATGGTAATTTAAGTGTGCTGACAGCTCAGACGACAGACAGCTATGTTACTTTCCTATCCAACTTGTTTGCCTGAATCTCTTAACATTCAGTAATTTAGACAATTTCATCGACCGGTGAATTACAGTGAATTCAGATATGTATCATTTAGGAGCAGAAATGGGAGACATATCCCCAATGAAATATGTGGACTGTGGTGGAAGAAGTACTCGGATCTTTTACTTATGTAAAACTAGCAATACCACTGTGGCAGGGTTCGTATGCCACCGGGGTTCGGAAGGAAGGATGACTCTTAGGGCGGGTTTACTCACGTCTTTATTGCCGGTGAGTAACACACACAATATATATACACACACACGCACAGTACAATCACGCCGCGGGCCCAGCTCCGGCTCCGCGGGAACCCGTGTGTACCGGTCCCGGTCCTCCCGGGTCCAGCACGCTACTGTGTTAAAAAGGGAGAGAGTGATTAGCTAATGCCCCACAGGTGCGCCAATCACTCTCACCTGGCGCGGCTCTCCCGAGCCCCGTCCAGCTCCCCCTTGCGGCTGATGCACCACACCCCCCCACATACCTCCACCGCCTGATTTAGGCCGGGGAGCCATCCGGCCTAACCCACTCCCCCCCCCCCCCCCCCCCATCCCCATGGGAACGGGAAAGGAAGTCGGCCACAGCCATCTGCGCCCCCGGCCTATGGATCACCCGGAAGTTAAACGGCTGCAGTGCCAGATACCACCGGGTGATCCGGTTGTTAACATTTTTCATGCGGTGGAGCCACTGTAGGGGAGCGTGGTCTGAGCAGAGGGTGAAGGGGCGCCCCAGCAGGTAATACCGCAGGGCATCGACCCGCCCACCGGATGGCAAGGCACTCCCTCTCCACGGTGCTGTACCTGGTCTCCCGTTCAGACAGCTTCCGGCTGATGTACAACACCGGGCGGTCGACACCCCGCACCTGCTGGGACAGGACGGCCCCCAGCCCCCTGCCCGACGCATCAGCCTGTACAACAAAAGGGAGCGAGAAGTTAGGTGTGTGGAGGAGGGGCTCCCCACAGAGGGCCTGCTTTACCCTCTCAAGCGACTCCTGGCACTGCTCCGTCCACTGGACCGGATCTGAGGCACCCTTTCGGGTGAGGTCAGTCAAGGGGCTGGTCAGCTCCGCGAAGCCTGGAATAAATCGCCGGTAATAGCCGGCCAGCCCCAAAAACCGCCGCACCTCTTTTTTCGTCTTGGGCCTTGGGCAGGCTGCAATTGCTGCCGTCTTATCTACCTGCGGACGCACCTGCCCGCCGCCCAAGTGGTACCGCAGCCACCTGCCGCACATGCTCCGCCCAGGTGCCGCTATGGATGATTACGTCATCCAGATAGGCGGCAGCATATGCAGCATGTGGCCGCAGCACTCTGTCCATGAGGCGTTGAAATGTGGCTGGGGCCCCGAACAATCCGAACGGAAGTGTGACAAATTGGTACAACCCGTACGGAGTGGAGAAGGCCGTTTTCTCCTTAGACTCTGGAGATAAGGGAATCTGCCAGTAGCCTTTGGTTAAATCCAGTGTCGTAAAAAAACGAGCCGTGCCCAGGCGATCCAGGAGTTCGTCCACCCGGGGCATAGGATAGGCATCAAACCGTGACACCTCATTCACCTTGCGATAGTCCACACAGAACCGAACCGACCCATCCTTCTTGCCCACAAGAACGATAGGGCTACACCAGGCACTGTTGGACTCTTCTATTACCCCCATCTCCACCATGGCTTCTAATTCTGCCTGAACCACTTTTCTCTTGTGCTCAGGTAACCGATAGGGCCGTGAACGCACCGTCACGCCCGGGCGAGTCTCAACCCGGTGTTGAATAAGGTTTGTGCGTCCCGGCCGGGGGGAGAAGACATCTGCATAACGTTGCTGCAACCTGTCTATGTCTGCCCTCTGGGACGGTGAAAGCTGGTCCCCACAACGGAGCGAGGCAGGATTGGTCGATTTTGGCACCTCCGGCCCCAACTCATCTCTTTCTGTAATTGCCGTCACCAGAGCAACAGGCTCCGCCTCTCTCCACGCTTTAAGGAGGTTGAGGTGATAAATTTGTGCCGCCCCTCCCCTGTCCGAACGCACAATCTCATAGTCAACGTCCCCCACTCGCCGTGTGACCACAAAGGGTCCTTGCCACTTGGCGAGTAATTTGGAGGTAGACGAAGGGAGTAATACAAGCACTTTATCTCCCGGTGAAAATTGTCTTAGCCTAGCTCCTCTATTGTACAGCCGCTGCTGCCGTTCCTGGGCCTGTAGCAAGTTCTCCCGTGATAACTGCCCTAGTGTGTGGAGTTTTGCTCTCAGGTCCAGGCCGTATTGCACCTCGTTTTTACTCGGGCTCGGACCCTCCTCCCAGCTTTCCTTAACCAGGTCCAAAACCCCACGTGGTGTCCTGCCAAACAGTAGTTCAAAGGGAGAAAATCCAGTGGAGGCCTGGGGTACCTCGCGCACTGCAAACAACAGAGGGTCTAGCCACCTATCCCAATTACGACTATCCTCGTGCACAAACTTACGGATCATGGACTTCAAAGTCTTATTCAGGCGCTCCACGAGGCCGTCCGTTTGGGGGTGGTATACACTGGTTCGAATCGACTTGATGCCCAATAATCCGTATAGTTCTCCCAGTGTCCGTGACATAAATTGTGTGCCTTGGTCAGTCAGGATCTCTTTCGGGATCCCGACTCGGGAGATAACTTGAAACAGTGCCTGCGCCACACTCTTTGCAGAGATGGTGCGCAGCGGCACTGCCTCCGGATATCGCGTTGCGTAATCCACGAGAACTAACACAAAGCGATATCCACGTGCGCTCCGGTAAAATGGCCCGATGAGGTCCATCCCGATGCGCTCGAACGGCACCTCCATCAGAGGTAATGGCCGCAGCGGCGCTCTCGGGATGGCCGGCTGGTTAACCAATTGGCATTCGGGACAAGACGCACACCAGCGGCGCACGTCTGCCCAAATGCCTGGCCAATAGAATCGGGCCATTACCCGGTTCAGTGTCTTCTCACACCCCATATGTCCAGCCATTGGGTTATAATGAGCCGCCTGGAAAACTATTTCCCGGCGGCTCTTCGGTACCACCAACTGTGTCGTTATTTCCTCTGTCTGAGTGTCACGACTCACTCTGTATTGTCTGTCCCTACGCAATGAAAAATGTGGATACGTTAACGCTGCGTCAGGGCGCACCATGTGACCATCAATTCGTATCACTTGGTCAAAGGCAAAGCGTAGAGTATCGTCACGAGACTGCTCAAGTGGAAAATCCTCCATGGAGTCGAACACGGGAACCTGCGGAGCCTCCTGTGAAGGCCCCGCCGGCTCCCCCTCCCCGTCTGCAGCGTCGGACGACCTCGCGTCACCGCTGAGCACAGCGCACGTATCCCCTGTCCCTGTCGGCCGTGAACGCACCCCCGCACACTGTCCCACTAACCTATCAAACCCTGGCCAATCCGTACCCAGAATCAGGGGGTGCGTCAGGCGGGAGCTAACCGCTGCCTTTACATTATGCTTTTCCCCCTTAAACTGAATTTCCACCAGTACTACGGGGTATGTGTGAATATCCCCATGCACACACCTAATATCCACACCTCCCGCCTCTATCAAAGCCCCGGGTCAGGTTCTGATGAACGATAGACTGCATGCAGCCTGAGTCCACCATCGCCTGATGTGTACCCCCCTGAATCCTTACCGGAACGCTGTACGTCCCCCCTGGACCGGGGGAGGGTGCGGGAGGGCCGACAACCCGGATCACTTGGCCCACCTCCATGAGGGGGCACTCCTCTCGGAAGTGACCGAGCTGTCCACACCTCCAGCACTCCTGCCCTGCCGCCTGAGGAGCCCTCTGTGGGTCGAGAGCCGCGCCCGTAGCGGCTGGACCCTGGGGAGGGAAAGAACGAGAAGGAGGATTAGTGCGGGGGGGAGGAAAGGGCCTATTGCTAACAAATGTAGTACGGGGTCTGGGAAATGGTCGAGCGGGTGCGTTTGGCGGGGGACCCGACGCGGGTCCTCGGCGGGGTGCCGGCATGGGACCCCCTGGAGACGCCGGCCGGCCCTCCTGTGCCCGGCCCCGGGAGAGGACGGCCAGGTGGTCCTCAGCCAGGGTGATGGCCCCCGCTAGGTCCGCCGGCCGGTGACAGATCACCCAGTCGGATGTGGCAGCTGGGAGCCCCTCCACAAACTGCTCCAAGACGATCTTCTCCAGCATTCGTCCCTCGCCGGCGGACCCCCCGGGTTGCAGCCACCGGGTCGCCGCATCCTTGATCTGCTGGGCGAATACGAACGGCCGATCCGCGGGCCCCAACTTGCTCCCCCGGAACCGGCGGCGGTGGTCCTCTTCCGACAGCCCCAGCCGGTCGAGGACCGCCCGCTTAATGTCCCCATACTGCCCTCTGGAGGAAGCGGGCAGGCCGAGCACCGCCGTCTGCGCGTCCCCCGACAGCAGAGGCAGCAGTCGCACGGCCCACTCCGTCACCGGCCACCCGCATGCCGCCGCCGTGGCCTCGAACATCTCCAGGAACGTCTGTGGGTCGTCCTGGCCTGACATTTTATGGAGAGTCAGGCCGGTGAACGGGCGGGCCGGCGACGCCGCCCCTGCCCGACTCACCATCTCCTCCAGCAGCTGGGTCTGTCTCTCCGCCTGCCCCTGGAGCGCCGCCAGCTGCTGTCGGCCGAGGACCGCCTGGTCCCGGCTCATCGCCGCCACCTCCGCCAGTATCTGGGCCAGCGTATTAAGTGGCTGTTGTGGGTCCATCCTTTCCGTGTCCCACGTTGGGCGCCAACGTGGCAGGGTTCGTATGCCACCGGGGTTCGGACGGAAGGATGACTCTTAGGGCGGGTTTACTCACGTCTTTATTGCCGGTGAGTAACACACACAATATATATACACACACACGCACAGTACAATCACGCCGCGGGCCCAGCTCCGGCTCCGCGGGAACCCGTGTGTACCGGTCCCGGTCCTCCCGGGTCCAGCACGCTACTGTGTTAAAAAGGGAGAGAGTGATTAGCTAATGCCCCACAGGTGCGCCAATCACTCTCACCTGGCGCGGCTCTCCCGAGCCCCGTCCAGCTCCCCCTTGCGGCTGATGCACCACACCCCCCCCACAACCACACTGTAGAAATACTGTTGTTAGAAGTAAAAGCCATGCATTGAAAATGTTACTTCAATAAAAGTACAAAAGTATTAGCACCAAAATATAGTAAATATCAATATATCATAATATTTATTGACGCATTAATGTGTTCATCACTTTAATGTTGCAGCTGGTAAAGGTGTATTACTTTACATACTGCAGGGTAGCTTGTGAAATTCCACCTGGGGACCAATAAAGCTTTATTGATATAATAATATAATTTATTTATTGATTAGATTTTGTATTGTTAACCTACATCTGCAGAGTAAAGCTGCCAGATAAATGTAGTGGAGTAAAAAGTACAATATTTGCCTCTGAGATGTAGAAGTATAAGTGGCGGTAGCCTCCCGGGGGGGGGGACGGCGTAGACCTTCACGGCGTAGTTACTAGGGATGTGCGACTATCGTTTCAAAAAATACTAAAGTGTTTTTTAAAGTTAGAAAGATATTAGATATTCAACCGATATTCACGCTCCGAATTACAGCGATCAGACACGGGGAACTAAAGCCGCGATCACCGGTATGAGTCCCGTGTGTCTAGCGGTGTTTACCTGCCCAGGTGTATACCTGCCTAGGTGTCTACCTGCCCAGGTGTATTGGTCAGTATGCCTGCAGCGATTAGTTAAATCAGGGCTTGTTACGACCACGGATGTATTCGGTTTGCGATGCTCATGCCTTCTTATTTTTATGTTTTACTTTTTGCTCGACTAATGAAAACGTATTCGACTAACGCCTCCGTCGATCGACTAAGCTGACTGTTAGGGGGCAGCCCTAGTTAACTTACAGCACGGACCATTAGTTATATTTTCAATTTATTTACAGAGCAATCCCTGCAAAGTTTTTAGGTAATAACTATAGAAGAGACTATAGGATTATGTGTGTGTCGGACGAGGGAGACATGGCATCACGATGGTGGCTCTCCATCGTGACAACAGAACTGAGTAGGGGGAGGCGGGTCTAGGACTGAGTAGGGGGGGGGGACTAGTTGGTGAGCGAACGCAATGGAAATTCCGATGTTGCATGTTTGAAAACAAAATCCCGGACGATTTCGAAAATCCGCCCGGACATTTTTTTAGGTCTCAAAAAGAGGACATGTCCGGGCAAAAGAGGACGTCTGGTCACCCTACATTAAGCCTTTGCACACCAAGTCCGTATTTT
This sequence comes from Merluccius polli, assembly GCA_030340625.1. NCBI lineage: Eukaryota > Metazoa > Chordata > Actinopteri > Gadiformes > Merlucciidae > Merluccius > Merluccius polli. The sequence continues at coordinate 15,262 of JAOPHQ010001628.1, read as the reverse complement.
TCATCATCACGTTTACACACCGACTCCGAAACTTTCGTCATTAAAGTTTTCGGAATAGGTGCAATTTTCTGCTATTGTGGCGGGCCGCCACAAATAAATCAATGTATGGGAAACACTGCAGACTTGTGGTCCGAGTCGCAGTTGGGTTGGTTGGAAACGTCGGGCGAGTGCGGGTCTTTTATAAGTGTAACTCCACTGGCAAGTGTGTGCATCTCTCTCTCGCTCTCTCTATGTGTGTGTGTGTGTGTGCGTGTGTGTGTGTGTGTGTGTGTGAACGAGAATGACAGGGAGAAAGAGTGCTGTGCGGAGATGAATGAACGGAATGATATTTATGTTTCCAAATCGCTCGATGTTGATTCTGTGGCGCAGCGTCACACATTGGTCTATGTATGGGAAACTCAAGTAAAGTAGGCCTACAAGTACCCCAATTGTACTCAGTACTTGAGTAAATGTACTTAGTTACATTCCACCACTGCGGACAGTGGGGATGTGACCCAGAACCTCTGGGCTGGGAGTCGAACACGCGGTCCACTTCACTCTCCTGCCTCCAAGACCTTCTTGGGTTTATGAAAGGTAGTCTTCCAAGGTAGAGTTCACTGATAATACGATCACAAGCTGAGGGAAACATGGAGCGATAAGACACACATGTAAATGAACAGCAAGGTGACAAAACACTTTCACCAGCCAACCAATCCTGACTAAAATAGCTCCTACATGTATTCATCCCTTTTAAATGGACCTTTCTGATTATGGACTGGGCAGTGAAGACTGGCAGGACAGTGCGTTGAAAAAGAGAAGGAAGGGAAGCAGCATCTCGGACCACAGGTGGGAATCGAACCTGTGATCCCTACAACGTGTATATTCTACTTGGTTAGTGGACTCCCGTGTTGAACCAGAAAACTGCCCAGAATAAATGTATTAATAGAAATGAATTCATGAATAGGAATGCAATTAGAAAATCTAAACGTTCTCGGGTGATGAATGATAACTTATACACACTTAATTGCCTATTGCTGTGTGTTTGCGTGTGTGTGTGTTTTAGTGGTTTGTGTGGACTCATTGTTCGCCAGGTCTCCACAACCCCCCCTACACACTCTTCTCATTTTTTACGAGTTACAAGGCAAAAACACGCGTGGTCGTTGGGGTTTATCTGCGAGAATGAGTGAGTTTAATTTACTGCGTGACCTACAGCATTTCTGCCTCCCTCTCGAACGCTGAAAGAAGCAATTCCAGTGAGCGATAATATCAACCCGCTCATAACATAATAAAACATATTACCGCGGCGTATTCATTCTCATACAAATCTCTCTCTCCCGGCGAGACAAGACCACAGCGCTTTATTGGGTGGTCCTCATCCTCAACAGTACGTGAGTCAAACTTTATTTATAAAGCACTTTTTCTAAACATAAGTAATGTATAATCCTTTAGTTAATGATGAACTAATTATTAACAAAACATTAATATACATTTTGTAGATGATTAATAAGTGCTATGTTGAAGGGTCCCCAGCTTACCACCAGGTGTGATGTTGATCAATCTACCCTCTAGTGACATCACAAGTGGGAGTGTCCGCCCAGATGTACGATGAATAGATCAGCCTACCAGCCTACCCAGTGGACGGTACCAACTGGTACCATCCACTGTCATCAGAGGGTAGATTCTGACATGGCTAGTAATGGCTAATCAACTGCTTTCAAAAGCATTCGACAGAATCAGTTGATCTGATGGAGAGGGGGAGACCGGTCCAGAGTCTGGGGGCCAGAACAGCAGTAATGGTGTTCATCTCACGCTGGCTTACTGTCCATGAATCAGAGCGACAGTCGGTGAGTTCAGAGTCTAGAAGGGTGACGCAAGGTGCTGCAGAGTCTCTCTCTCCCTCTCTCTCACACACACACACACACACACACCACCATGTCACTACAGTACCAGGATAGCATTAGCAGCTAGCTTTGTTCCATAATACATCCTGGTCCATAATGCATTCACAGCTCTCACTACTTTTACAAAGTGCTCCCACTCTCTCCGGACCCACCTCCCTCACCCCCCACCTCCTACATGCACTATACATCACAGCCAAGCGGGGTCTGCAGAGCGAGGTGGGGGGTCTTTTCAACATTATTTCAAGGTTGGAGTTCATGCCGCTCTCGCGCTCAGCAGGGGGCTGCGCTGCACGATAACACACGTTATCAACCAGAGGACATAGTGTGTGTGTGTGTGCCCATGTGTGTGTGACCCCATGACGGGGTCTACATGTGCACGTGTGTGTTTACGTGTGCATAAGAGTATGTAGGTGAAACCTGATGGAGAGAGAGAAAGAGAGAGAGAGCCAGCCAGCCAGCCAGACAGACAGAGCGAGAGAGCGAGAGAGAGCGAGAGAGAGACTACAGTACAGACAGAGAGAGGTCTGGTGTATGGTGTAAGTCAATACCACACACTCAATTATAAGCAACGGGCAAAATATCATCGGAATCGAACGGCATAAATCAGCACGTCGCTCGTTAATTTGAACTGATACAGGTGCGAGTAGACGAGAAGAGCGGCCGTATCGATCGGCTGTCGTTTCCCCGCGCCATGTCTAATGTCAACCCATCAGTTATGAAGATGGGGCCGATGGTAACCAAGCCGACACCACCATTACCTTCCAGTAATCATTACAGTAAACCAAGGTCAGGCCTATTGATCAGCCTCAGCTACGCTCCACAACCCCCCGTCTGCTCTTTGTACCACGCAGCGTAGCACATGCAGAACGTACGATTTCATGACGATTAAAAACCCGATATTTCTTGTTTTTGTCCTTCACTGAAGATGGACTTCAACGCTATTCTTATTCGCTCTCTCCAACTGTGCATCAAGACATGTGATGTAATCAATCAAAAATAATCAAATATAATATAATGACAGACAGGCTGATAGACCGACAGACAGCATTAAACTTGATATCCACAATGAAAGACAAACACTTCATTCAGCAAGTGTTGAATTGTCGCTGGAACAGGTTTTGGCAGAAGATAATTATAATTTGGCGTGCTTGGATTTAAAGTTAGATATTAAATCATTCAAACAAAACACATTACCGGGAGGTGCTGTTGGATTTCATCTAAATTGATCTGTAATGTTGTGTTATGGGGAGACAAGGTGTGATTGAATGTGGTGTTTTGTCACTCAAATTGTCAATCGGGCGCCGTGGTTTTAATTGGCCCATTTAAGGAGCGGTTTTCAACACGCAGCAGCGATCAGCTGCACAAACGCAAAATTCATGGCTCTGGGCAGGACGTGTTTCCTTCACCTTGTTCTGGGTCTTTTGTTACTGGGAACAACGGAGCAGTAGGAGGTGGTGTTTGTCACTCGATGGCGATGCGTTATGTTGTGGCGTGCGGTGCCACGCGGGGAAGCGTGGTGTGGTGGCCTTGGCGTGTTTAGTAACATGCTGTTTGCTGGGGCGCTGTGTTTTTGTCAGTGTGTTGTTTGGGGTTGGTGTCATGTGTTGTGGTGTGTTGCAGGGGCAACGCCCCCCTCCCCACCAATGTTCAAAGAGAGCTAATTTCCCCCCCCCCCACCCAATATCACAGCGTAATGTCCAGCGATCTGACTTTGCGGGTGAAGTGAGCGCATTCACCGGCCGGTTATTTTGCACGCTCGGCTCAGAGTTAACACAGGGTTTAAGTAATTGGTAGACCCCCCCACTCCCGACCTGATTGTGCCCCCCCCCCCCCCCCCCCAACATGTGACTCACTATTTCGCCCTTAGCGCGTTGTAGCTTTGGTATTTTGTATGGTTTGGTAAGTGTGGCCTGGTTTCGGTTGGCGTGCTGGGGTCTTCATGAGTGTATTATGTAGCAGGGTGGAGGAGACCTACCTTCCAGCCCATCAGACAGAAGAGAGAGGCAGGCTCAGCCAGAACAACCAGACGTTTCCAGGGGGAAACCAGCAGGGCGTGACCCCCGACCCCAGACCAGAGCACCTGAGCTGCTGGGGGAAGACGAGACCATGCAGGCCGGGAGAGGGAGAGGAGACAGAAAGGGTGAGGGTGGGTCAGTGAGTGAGTGTTTGCAAGCCCGGGATCTACCATTAGGGATATCTGAGCACGTGCCCAAGGGCCCCTGAGCTCGAAAGGGCCATCCGCAACGGGAGAAAAAAAATAAATTATGCATTTAACAAAAAATAATAAATGTCGGGCTCCACAGAATTATGGCACAAAGCATGACCCATTCTCTTGATCTGGGTAATTATCCAATCCAAATGAAATAAAAGGTGTTTCCAAGAAAATAAAGTATCATTGTGGAGGGTTTATGTGGAGTGTGTGTTGTTGGTGGCTGGTTTACAGCCTCACCTGGCCTGAGTCAGACTGATTGGACTCTGGCTGGGTGGGGCTGCACACCTGTGGTGCATGAGCAATCATGGCACCCAGGATAAACCAGCCATCAGCACACACACTCGAGGAGGAGCACTGTCATGACAAGGAGTAACATCAGCTCGGCGTATAACATCTTGCCTTAATCTCTAAATAAACACCTTGAACACCATCTACCCGTGTCCTGTGTCGGAGGGCCCCAGGAAGAAAGCCACTTCGGTGGCGTGTGGCCGGACGTACCCCGCCACAATCATGATTGAATATTTTATTGGTGAGATGGCTGGGCAAGTGGTGACTGGTGAGCAAGTGGCAACGCACTGTACTGGTTGGATGGTCAAGGTGGGTGGGGCATAGAGAGCAGGTTACATTGCACAGATTCCAGTTTTTCTTTAGCCAACTCAAGGTTAAAAACAGTGGAATACATTTTGACCTGACCCACTGTCAGCTAGGTTGTATCAGTGAGAAGTGTGCGGGAAAAATTGCCAAGCAGCAGGAAATGGACGGCGTTAACCAAAAACCTGGCGTGGTGTGTCGGTGTGTGTGTGTGAGTTTAAACAGGCGATATTGAGCAGGGATTCTTGGAGCTTCCCTGTTCACATCACGCTGCGCTTGGAGTGGCAGCGGGTGGATAGTGACTGCATGAGTCACCGTACAGTCAGCTCAACACCGAGAGACGAGGACTTCATGTGCACTAGAGCACACCAAGCGGTTCCTGACCGTAGGCTTTAGGTGTACCACTAAGTTGTCATCAAGACCTCTTCAGGTCATCAGGGCCTCATATGCAAATGGTAAAAGATATACACATATACACATGAAGGGGCTGAGCAGTGAGTGCCAGCACGCCCCCTTTATACACAATTATTCCTGCAGGAAGGCCAGTGGGGAACAGTGGGAAGAGAAAGTCAGCAACGCTGCTTCTGCTCCCAGTGTGTTCATTTAGCAAACACACATGAACACAAAACATCGATGCAAAACAGTACAATGGAAAACATACGATGGGACGCACAAAGCCACACTAGTTCTGAAATAATTACACGCCATGATACTATATTTACTGAACAATATTTATAACCTATTTATTTTCAATTATCTATATTACTTTTTCTATCATTGTAAATGTGTCTTTTTCAAGAATGAAATCCCACGTACTGCCTGCAGTACCCTCACATACCACCGGTGGTACGCGTACTTTAGAGAAGCGCTGCTCTGGTGCAGGTGAAAGGCCTTGTGGGTAATCTACCTCAGGATCAGCCACGTGCCTCTCGTGCAGCTATGGTTTCCTCTCCAAGCCCTGTGTGTTCATCTCTCAGCATCTCTGTGCTGTTTGTTCATGTTTAAAGGAGGTGTGTGGACTCAGGGAAGAACCACGGGTTTTGCGTCTTGTCTGTGGACAGGTTTGTCAGTAGGGACGTAGTATCACCGCTACGCAGGGCTCCAGAGTGCGACCTATTGGGTCGCATATGCGACCTAATTTCTTAAGGTGCGAGTTAAAATTTAATGAGGTCGCTCCGGTGCTACTTGCAGGAGGACGAGTGAGGGGAAAAAAATAGTTTTTTTTTTTGTTTGTTTTTCTCTCCCGCGGCTGTGTTGGTGCATTAATGGTTGTGGTTGATAATAAAATATTACTTTCTGGCTCATTCCTGCGAGTCCTATCTCTCCTCTCTCTCGCTCCCTGTCTCTGCCTGCCTGTCTGTCTGCACACGTTACGTGCACAGTCGTGCGCGCGTCCGTACACGCAGCGCGCTCACTGAATGATCGCACTAAATTAAAAAAATTAAACAAAGCAGATATGAAGCGGTCGATAGTAGATCATTTTGCACCAAAGCATGAGCGTCGTGCATTCCTGCCGTGGACGGCTGGTCTCCCCCCTTCCCGTGGGAACCTCCGAAAACGGCGACGCCGCCTCGCACTACGCAGCGCGGACCGCACAGTTCCCCGACTCAGCTTCGCGGCCGTGGCGAGCGCTTGCAGGTGCGGCCCCGATTACTACGGTTTTCTACGGTCATCCTGGTTGACCCTGCCAAGCAGTGGCGCGGGAAGGGGGGGCTGCGGGGGCTACAGCCCCCCTCACATAGCATCAGCCCCCCTGGTGGGGGGGCTGCAGCCCCCCTCACATAGGGCTCATGCTATCGAGCCCCCCCCCCCCGGTCGGACATTACGATCACACCCCCCCCCCCCCCCCCCCCCCTTGAAAAATATGGTGCTACCTAATTTGTTTTGGTGCTACTAAATGAAAAACTAGGTGGCACCAGTGCTACCTGTGAAAAAGTTAGTCTGGAGCCCTGCCGCTACGTGCTAAGTGGTGCGAAGTGGTGCGAAGCAAACTGCTAGCCAACTACTAGCTAAAGAACAACTAGCTAAAAACCAACTACTAGCTAAAAACAAACTACTAGCTAAAAACCAACTACTAGCTAAAAACCAGAGAAATACAAGGCTAGGCCGTATTACCGTTTAACAAAGTGTTTGTGAATTGAAAGACACAAAAGTGTTTCCTTATACGTCACTTTGTCAAAACCAAATCTGTAGCTTTGTACAACAGTTTTCCTACCTTTGAATCCATGGAGACCATCACACAAGGAAGAAAACGTGACTTTAAAGGCGAACGAACCGCCCAATACTCGCAATGTTTTTTTTGTTCAGTTTGAACCCAGCAGCGCTTAGCTCCGCTCAGCCAGACACACTGCAGACAGAAACACAGCATCAAAAAATACAACTGAAACTTCAAAGACTCGAACCCCAGTAAACAATTCATTAACTTTGGCTTCATTCATTCCCGACTGAAACCCACTACAATACGCAGAGATCCTCGCCACCCCCGGTTGCCGAACAAAACAAATAAATTAACGGCGTGTTGTAAAGTGGCATCAAACGGGCAAATAGGTAGTAAACAACCGCCGCGCTTGCGGTGATGCCGCCGCGTTCAGGCGAGCGCGTGGGAATACATTACACACGGCGCGCGCGGCGCATCGCAAACTAATTACCCCGGGACCAATCAGCCTCTTATTATACGGCCGCTGGAAATTCGTTTACAGATTAAGCCCAACACACGCCGTGGGGTCGGTCACGGTGCGTGTGCGTGTGACCGTGACCGCTATCGCCATAGCTGTCGTGGGGGGGGGGGGGGGGGGCGACAATACGAGCGCGGTTGTTCCTCGCCCGGTGTCAGGTAACGTATTATAATATGCTGATTCTGCGAAGCCGCTCAGGTGGAAAAACGGCGGTCCAACTGAAGTCAGCGATACGGCGCCGTTCCACAGTCAGCATTATTGCAAACATAATATAATGAATGGGACAAATAAAACCAATTTAACGAGATCAATTGTGTGTGTTAACGTGCGAACAAACAGTTTAGGCGGTATTAGGTGTCGGGGTGCGGCTGGGTGGCGGTGGATACCTGCTGCATTCACTGGGGGGCTTGAACAAAGGAAATGGAAAATTTGACTTGTATTGTGAATAGGACGAAATAATTGGAAGCAGAGCAAAGTAAATAATATCGTGAACGTTGCATTTTTTGGTTAATAACATTGAGTCTTCTGAACTATTATCAATTATCGCACTGTGTGTAGCCTACTGTGTTTTGCACGCCATATGTCTCATAGATGCATGTGTTAAAAACAACATTAAAAAAACTCCAATAATATCACAAACGTATACATATTACACATATGCATATTTGCGTTATTCACAACGCGGTGTGTGCAAGCGGGCTTCAATCAATACCTGTATACCTACAGATTCAGTCCTATGTATGTAAAATGTATGAAGCTCCCACCCTAGCAGAGTGTGGGTGGATGCCCGGGTCCAAGGTTAATATTATGGTCTGTCTGGAAAGAGAGTCATTCCTTCTCATTTCCCAGCCTCGCCTATCTCTCCGCGGAAAGCCATTCCACATTAAGGAGGGGATTGGGGAAAGTGATGGTTTTTGACTGCTTATTTCAGAGTGAAAGAATGTGTGTGCTTTTGTGTGTTTGTGTGTGTGTGTGTGTGTGTGTGTGTGTGTGTGTGTGTGTGTGTGCGTGTATACTACTGAAAAGGTGATGACCGCAGGAGGGAGAAAGAGAGAGAGAGAGAGGAAGGAGAGAAAGAGAGAGAGCAAGCAAGAATGAGAGAGAGAGCGAGAGGAACGGGCGTCATGAAAGATGCATGTGGAAGAGTGTAAGTTTGAGGAGATACAGCAAACGCACACACAGGGAGCTTCGCACCTCCTCCTCTTTCCCCTCTCCCCACGTCTCTTGATCCGTCTCCTCTCCTCAACTCTCCACTCTTTCCTCTTCTCAATCTCTCTCCACTGCTCTCCATATCTCCTTCCTCCCCGCATCTCCTCCCCTCCCCTCTCAATCTCTCCTCTCTCCCCTCTTTTCATCTCTCGCCCCTCTCCTCACCCTTCCTACCTCTATCTCTCCCCTTGCATCTCTCACTCGTCTCTCCTCCTCCTCCTCCTCCTCCTCTCTTCTATCCAGCTATCCCCATGTATCTCCTCTCTACATTTCTCTCCTCCTCTCTCCTTCCAAATCTCTTCCCTCTCAATCTCTTTCCATCCCTCTCCTTTCTCTTCGCCTCCTACCACGTCTCTCCTCTGCCCTCCACCTCTCCCCCCCCCCCCCCCCATCTCTACCTCCCCTATCTGCACCTCTCTCACCTCTCTACATCTCTCGCCCGTCTGCCCTCTGCCTGTGAGCCAGGTTGCTCCTTCTCTCGGTCTGCTGTGCTGCTTATATAAAATTTAAACACATTTGAACTCCCACTGCTGTAGGAGACAGACTATTATGGGCTGGGGGAAGCATACGAATGAAGTGCATTCCAGAAAATACACTCCCGCGTGGAGCCTTTTGCTTATGCGTCCATCTCATTATTCATTTAACATTAAATGATGAGGATCGGTGCATGGGGGCATGCTTCAGGTGAAAACATCACAGATCGGCGGAATAATCGCGACTCAAGCTAATCCATAATGCAAGCTAATCAGTGTCCAGGTGATTAGACCTCCACCTGTTGCCTGATTAGGATGTTAAACACTTCCCTTAGTGGTTAGCATGTCATGTATGCTCACATAGAGGCTGGAGGCTAGCCTGCTCATACCTAGGCTAACCATGCAGCCATCGAAACATGTAGCAGTCGTAAGATATAGCTGTCGTAACATGTAGCTGGCTAACTTTGTAGCGCCCGCAACGTGTGGCGGCCGTAACATATAGCGGTCGTAACATGTAGCGGTCGTAACATGTAGCGGTCGTAACATGTAGCGGTCGTAACATGTAGCGGTCGTGACATGTAACCGGCTAACTTTGTAGCAGCGGCAAGATGTAGCGGCCGATACATGTGGCGGCTGCTACAAAGCAGCCGCAACATGTAGCAGTCATAACATGTAGTGGGCTAAAATCACCTACACCACTTAGAGCTTAGTCATAACATGTAGCGGTGGTAAACAAGCCAGTGGTTGTAACCTGTAGATAAAATAATAATAATAATAATAATTAAAAAATAAAATAATAATAATAATAATAATTCATTGCATTTATATAGCACTTTTCAAGACACCCAAAGCGCTTTTTTACATAGTGTGTGTGTGTGGGGGATATGACACCTCATCCACTACCACGTACTACGGCTTACTATGTAGCTAGCAGTTATACCACAGCGGTTGTAACATATAGCTAGCTAACTATGTAGCAGTTGTAACGTACAGCGGGCTAACCATGTCGCAGGCACACCATGTAGTGAGCTGACCGTGTGGCGGTTGTCACAGCAATCACGTAGCGCGCCGTAACATGTAGCAGGCGCGACACGTAGCTGGCTAACCATGTAGCAGCTACAAACTCTAGCGGTCACGACCACCTGCTCCTGCTAGCATCCTGCCTCGGCTTCATGTTGTGTAATCGCATTCTCCCGTGCACACGTATAATCACAGCTCGAGCCCAGCCCCACGTGCAGCCCCGAACATCTGGCCCGATCTAAACAAAGTGCGTGTTCACGCAAATCCAAGCGACAGATGCGAGCCGTGCGAGTTCTGTAGGACCATCTGGGCATGCTTCAATCAGCGGCCATTGTGTTGAAGCCGGGTAACGGCATGTGTATTCATAGATGCACCGAGTGAGTCATGGCTTCTAATTACCAAACGTATCTCGCTCTTTTTTTTTTTTTTCCTTCCTCTCCCTCTATGTTTTTTACCTTATCTATCTTTTGCAACACGTTTTCTGAAGACCTCGAACGCCACACTCAGAACCTCAGCCCTGGAGCGGGGGGCTGGATCGCTTCGCGCTCCAGTGCCTCTTGAGCGGCACCAGGCAAATCCAGATCAGATGAGGAGGTGTCCGATAATGTGAGATATACCTGTTAAGACTCTTGTGTGGTGGTTTTAAACTGCTACGCAAACCAGGTGTGAACAGGTGTTTGATGAGGTGTATAAGGTACTAGCTAGAATTGGTGTGAACCAAAAAAGGAAATTAGACATGAAATAAGATGTTAAACGGGTGTGAACTTAATAACTTCATATTTCACAGGTGTGAACCTTTTGGCTGAGGCTGATTTCAAAATCTATCCAGTTGTGACATCACAAGCCCCCCCCCCCCCCCCGGTCAACTCCCTGGTGGACTGTACTGATGTCAGCAGTGGATAGACGTTGAAATGGCTAATCGGCATTACAGCTGGTGGTGAACTGTAATCCACATCTCTCACACACACACGCACACACGTGCACAAACACACACACACACACACACACACACCTCAAAGATGGCTTCATAGCGTGCACGGTGGGCTTATCTCTAAAGCCACACAGGGAAACAAGTTACTTGTTCCCCGGCTGATAAATTAAAAAGATTGCCAACGTACGCAATCTCCTTCAAAGTCAAATCTTTCAGATTCGTCTATAAGCTTGTTTTGCCGCAGATTTGAAACCTCAGAAGTTCTGATAATTGTTATAATTCATATTCCGTGTAATCGTGTTGATATTGTTGGGTGTAAATTATATTTACAGTAACGTAAACACCGCAGCCATTCATTCGCCGAGCTACACTGAGCACAGCGCTGCGTCGACAAAACCAAACAAGACAATCGTGTTTGGGAGCCGGCGATGCCTGCGTCAGTCACCCACGTTTACATCAGGAAGCAGCGCGCCGTCGCAGGGGAGGCCGTATCCTAATGCACTTTAGGTGTAGCGCGGCCGCCGCACCGCAGACACAAGCTGAATAATTAACTGCCGCAGTCCTTGAATACCACGGCGGGCCGAATATCTCTCTGTTCTGTGTTTGTGTAGTGCTACGCATCCCTCGCTCCCCGAGCCCAGGGGTCAGGGTGTGGGTGCAGCGAGAGGGAGGCACGCCATACACGCTCGCACAGAGGCAGACTCGGAGGGAGATACAAACAGGCTGCTCGAAATATCTTGAATGCCGATGTCCAAGGCCGACGCTAAAAAAACCCAGCATACTGTGCATACTTATTCGCAGCACAGCACACGTCGAACCAGAATGTTTCTAACACACAACACGCATGATAACGCGCGCACCTGGAAGTGAACCCAATCGACTGTATGTTATTGCAGAAAGATTGACATCGCAAAGGGTACGGATGCGAGAGGTAGTGAGGAATATAAACACGAGACGAGTGGGTTTCGAAGGGGAAAACCTTCAGATACGGCAGGTATTCAATGAAATGCATCGATTCATTTCATTGATTTGCCCGAGTTCTGGTTTTAGCAACAAAAAAAAAAGACGAGAAAAGTGGGCCGAATGAAAAGATGGCCGAGGGTTGTGTCGCTGCCAACACTTTATCTTCCTCAAACTCTGCTGGTCGTCCTTCATGACAGGGCTAACAAGCCTTATTGAGAATATGTATTTATGTGCGTTTGGTGTTCTTGAAATAAACACACACGCATCACACATCACATGTCGCCGTCATCATCATCATCATCATAGGATGGATGATTCTTGTGTTTAATATAAACGATGTCATTCAACACTTATTCACATATAGGTACAATTACTGTATACAATACTGTGTCACACACAACTAAAAAAGAAATAATTTATATATATATATATATATATATATATATATATATATATATATATATATATATATTAGTGATGGGCCGATAACGGCGTTATCAGCTGCGATAACGCGAGATTTTTATCGGCGATAATATTTTTATCGCCGATATTATCGCGAACCGAAATCCTCCGGTAGCACCCCCCCCCCCCCCCCCCCCCCCCCCCGCCCCCGGTCAACAATTCGGCAACTGAAGGCTCCAGTAGCACCTCCCGTTCAACAAAAAGCTCCGGTAGCAACCCCCCCCCCCCCCCCCCCCGCTCAACAATCGCGCAGACCACTTTTAGTCATTATTTAGGTAATATAAGTCATTATTTTGGTAGCAAACACATATTATGGACACCTTCGACATCATTCAAAGGAGCCACGTTAATCTAGATTAACCTAGATTAATTTCAAGATTAGTCTAGATTAATCTAGATTAAATATTTTAATCTATGCCCATCTCTAATATATATGTATATATATATATATATATATATATATATATATATATATACTATATATATATATATATCAGGGGTCGCGTTAACCAAATATTTCCCGTCATTGACCGTTTTTTTTAAACGATGACGGAAAAATCTGAGGGCCGTCCGTCATTTTGACAGATTGCAATTCACACCTCTGACCACTTGGTGGCGATGAGCATATTAATTGGCTCTTGTAGAAGAAGAAAAGTAGAAAAGAAGAAAAATGTCACGGCAGTCGGCAGTTGAGTGTGGAAACATTTGAAACAACAAACTCACTTGAAACATTTGATTACGCGCAAGCGGCACGTGATCCAAGTCCATGCGGACCAGGGGTCCGTTTCACAAAGCAGGTTCATCAACCTCTGAGTTTAATCCTAAACGCTGAGTTGATCTACTCTGAAATAGAAAACTCTGGGTTTTCAGTTCCACAACACCGGATTTGAGTTAATTTGATCAACTCAGAGGAGTTCCACCTAGGGTTAAGCGCGTGCACCACAACTACAAAAAGCCAGCATCAATGGAGCCCCGATTCGACGAGTCACCATGGCAACGGGGAAGAGGAGGGCTACGTTTTTCACCAACCTCGAATTGGAAATCCTAATGCGCTCATATGGCGAATTTCAACACGTTTTTAGAAAGAAGTGCAATACTGCTGCATAAGTTTAAATGGAGTCCTTTGCGATCACAATAATATTACAGGGGAAAACTGCTTGAATGGTAACTATTCATTTATTTCATTTAAGTGCAATCCCGCGGGGGAGAAGCGCACTTGGCAGCAGCTTAAGATGACATGTAAAAACATTGTTCAAACAGATAAGACCTCGGCATGATCATTTTGATCATGTTTTACACTGTAAAGTAAATATTAAGTGGCTATTTGACTGTATACAGTTGCCTTGCTCAAGTGCTCTGCATCTCCGACATTGTAGGCTACAAAAAACTTCCATTTGCAAAGAAACGCAGTGCAACACACAATATCTGCTGGGATGTGAGAGACTACGGTTGGTAATGTTGCAAATGTAAGGACGGATTAGGTTGAGTATGTAAATGATGGACTGTGACGTGAAACGGTACCGCTGAAAAAGATAATTGTCTGGAAATGATAATTGTCTGGAAAGGCTACATCTATGCGCGGTCTGATAACCCTCTCCCGACGAATATTTAATTCTCTGCGCAGTAATGCTGCACCGTCATCCACGGGATCGTTGTCAAAAGCAGTGCTCGAAGTGGGCCGGTACTCACCGGTACGCAGTACCGGCACTTCTACATTTTACCCTTTAGCGGCACTTTTTCTTGCGTACCGGCACTTGTCACAGGCTGCCGGTACTCTACTTTGCCCTAACCAGGGGCGGATCTACCGGAGTGGCGCCCCCCCCCCCCCCCCCCCGTCGGTCGTAGGTCCGGGGTGGGTTAATATCGCGCCCCCCCCCCCCCCCCGTCGCTTATATGTGAATAAGGGAGTACCGGCACTTATTTTTTTCCACTTCGAGCGCTGGTCAAAAGGACATGCCATGTTCGTGAAAAAAGTCGCCTCCTACTGTGCCTAATGGACTTCTGAAATAGCACTGACTCTGATTTTTTAGATGATTTTTGACAGACGGGCGGCTACGCCAAAACTCGCCTGCTGACTGAATGAATGAGGAAATCAAATGGCGTGTGTGGCTGAAAGAGGGCGGAGACAGATTGAAACTATGTTCACACAGTAAAACCTGGTCCCGACCAGGTTAGGTTCATAGAGTCTGTTACTACGGTAACTGACCGAGAGCGTAAGTTATCTCTCTCTGTGAAACAGGCTAGAGTTACCCCTCTTTCTCTGGTTTGAGTTACCTCCCTTTGTGAAACGGAAAACTCAGCGTTTCCCTCATTTCAGGGTTAATAAACCCAGGGTTTTCACTAAACCTGCTTTGTGAAACGGACCCCAGGAGGAAGGTTGACCGTGAAGCCCCACGTCACGCAAATTATCCGCGATCACGCCGCCTTGAAAACTCGTTCGCTTGGCGGCGTGTTGACTAGTGGATCAACTAGCTCCCGCGTGTTGAGTAGTGGATCAACTAGCTCCCGCAGGTTGACTAGTGGACCAACTAGCTCCCGCGTGTTGACTAGTGGACCAACTAGCTCCCGCGTGTTGACTAGTGGATCAACTAGCTCCCGTGTGTTGAGTAGTGGATCAACTAGCTCCCGCGTGTTGACTAGTGGACCAACTAGCTCCCGCCCGCATTGTGGTGATGAATCACCGTCAAGCCCCACTATACGCGAATCGCCTGGCGGCCGATATTCTTACATATTCTTCTGCTTGATGTGTGTATCCACGGTGTGGATTATTTGTTCAGCTTGTTTGGACTGAATATTAATTAAAAATGAATTAAAATTCAATGCTATTGAACATGTCGTTATTATCA
>JAOPHQ010001627.1:0-18960 GCA_030340625.1 Merluccius polli | reverse complement strand
GCCGATAGAGAGTGGAAGATGGTTGTTTTGTTTCTTTTTGCGAGGGTCCACAATAATCTCCTTGGTCTTCTGGATGTTCAGCATGAGATTATTATCCACACACCATGCTGCTAGATGTTGCACTTCGGTCCTGTAATCCATCTCATTGTTGTTGTTGATGAGTCCGAGCACTGTGGTGTCGTCGGCGAATTTAACAATGAGATTGGAGGGAGAAGAAGCAGAGCAGTCATGTGTGAACAGGGTGTAGAGCAGAGGACTGAGCACACACCCTTGGGGGGCCCCGGTGTTGATTGAAAGGGTGGAGGAAGTGTACTTGTCCACTCTCACACTCTGTGTTCGGTTTATAAGAAAGTCCACAATCCAGTTGCACAGTGAGATGTTTAGTCCAAGATGGTGTAATTTGACTTGGAGCTTGAAGGGCCGGATTGTATTAAAGGCCGAGCTAAAGTCGACAAAGAGGAGTCTCGCATAGGTGTTCTTCTGCTCAAGATGCTCCAGTAGTGAGTGAAGCACGATGGCAATAGCGTCCTCAGTCGACCTGTTCTGTGTGTACGCAAACTGGTGTGGATCAAGTGTTGGTGGTATTGCGCCTTTAATGTGTTTGATGACCAGTCTCTTAAGGCATTTGGCGGGAATAGGGGTGAGTGCCACAGGTCTGTAATCATTCAGACATGTGACATTTGACTGCTTGGGAATGGGAACAATAGTGGCTGCCTTGAAGCAGGCGGGAACCCATGATGTAGACAGTGATGTGTTGTAAATAGAGGTGAAGACATCCGTTAGCTCTGCAGCACAGTCTTTCAGCACCCGGCCCAGCACGCCGTCCGGCCCGGCTGCCTTCCTGATGTTAATGCTGCGGAGGACACGTCTTACCTCATGAGAGCTCAGGACTGGGACAGGGTCAGAGGAGGGAAGGGGGGACAGCACAGAATCTGTGTTTTCCCTGTCAAAGCGGGCGTAGAAGTGGTTTAAGTCCTCAGCCAGGGTGGCATCAGCTGAGGGAGATGTTGCTCTTGCCTTGCTCTTGTAGTCCGTGATGGCCCTGATGCCCTCCCATACCTGCCTGGAGTTCGTAGAGTTGTTGAAACAGGCTTCAATACGCCTCCGGTGTTGTTGTTTGGCAGTATTGATGCCCTTCCTCAGTGTAGCCCTGGCTCTGCTGTATGCCTCAGGATCCCCAGAGCTATGTGCCAAGTCCCTAGCTCGGATCAGCTGTTCTACACTGTGTGTCATCCAAGGTTTCCTGTTCAGATACACACAAAAATGTTTCCAAGATGTAACGTTATCCACACAGAAGTTTATGTAGCATAGGACAGTGGAGGTGTATTCATCCATGGATTCACGAGTGTCCGTGCCCTGCCCTCTGAATACATCCCAATCCGTGTGATAGAAACAGTCCTGCAGCATAGGGATGGCGTCTTCTGGCCATGTTCTCCTAGATTTGGTGATAGACCTAGCACTCTTGATCTTAGGTGTATACCGTGGGTGTAACAGCAGAGAGAGATGGTCCGACAGACCCAGGTGTGGATAAACCTGAGCCTTGTATGCATCTGCTGTGTTAGTGTACACTTGGTCCAGCGTTTTGTTTCCCCTAGTAGCACATTTCACATTACGATGGAATTTGTGAAGAACTGTTTTCAAGTCAGCATGGTTAAAATCCCCAGCTGCTATAAAAACACTGTCCGGATGAGCTACTAAGCTGTCGTTTATGCTGTCGTGGACCTGTGCTAGCGCTAGCTTAGCATTAGCATCTGGTGGAATGTAAACAGCACAGATGTAAACAGCAGTGAACTCCCTCGGTAGGTAAAACGGTCTGCATTTTAGCAACATAAGTTCTACCTCTGGACTGCACAGTTTACTCACTACGGCCACGTTGGTGCACCAAGAGTTGTTGGTATAGATGCATAATCCTCCGCCGATCTTTTTGCCAGAGTCCGCAGTCCTGTCGGCTCTGTAGGCGGTGCGTCCCGCTAGCTCGATAGCCGCGTCCGGGGAGGTGCTGTCCAGCCAGGTTTCTGTGAAAATCATGCAGCAACAGTTGTAGATAATCCTCTTTGCCGCCATGTGTAGCCGTATCTCATCCATCTTTCCGCGGATCGACCGGGCGTTGGAGAGGAAGATGGTAGGGAGCGGTGGTTTGAATGGGTTAGCCTTTAGCCTAGCCCATACGCCAGCCCGCTTACCTCTCTTCTGCCGCCGCTCACAGCGCCTCCTTCGCCGGCTTGCTGCTGCGGGGTCCTCGGGAGATGGTCTGATGATCTCAGGAGGGATGTAGTACTCGGCTGGTAGATGGTGTACTCCAGTGTTTAATTGCAGGAGTTCAGAGTGGCTGTATTGTAATGCCACTGCCCCAAAAACGTGCAAAATAATGCCCAGTGCCACCAATAAAGTGCAAAAACTATGCCGGTTGTGATTGCTCCTAGCCGCTGCGTCTGTGCGCGCCGCCGTAGTTAGCAAGAAGTTCTCAGTGGACAGGTCTGAGACCAGCTCCAAGTGCACTGCTCTGGTTACAGCGCAAGTGAACTTGCTATGTAGGATTTTGTCATGGAGTTCTGCGCTTTCACATAGAGTGGCCCTGCGAAGTCCACACCGGTGATCTCAAATGGCGGTGACTCTGTTATTCTGTCTCTTGGAAGTGGTGCAGTAGTTTGTTGTCCCGCCTTCGCCTTGAATTTTTTACAAAGTACACATCTTGACACCACTTTTTTGACTACTTGTCGTGCTCTCAAAATCCAATACTTCTCTCTCGTCTGCACTAAAGTGTCGCGTACCCCTGCATGCATTATCTCCTCATGTTGATATTGCACCAACATTTCTGTAAATCTGTGATCGCTGGGCAAAATCCATGGGTGCTTTTCTCTGTAAGAGAGATCAGAATGCTGGAGCCTTCCTCCCACACTGAGCAGCTCATCTTCATCCAGAAATGGCTTTAGCTCTCGGATTCTGGAGTCAGAGTTTGGGCCTTTTCCTGCTTTGAGCAGATCAATTTCTGAGCTGAAACTCTGTCAGTTCACCACTCATTTTTGTGCTTGAGCGGGTGTTGGTGATAAACCTGTTTATCCAGGCTGTCACTCGGAGCACTGTTTTTAGTTTACTGTACTTCTCCAAACACAGAACAGGTTTTAAAAGGTCTCTGTCTTGATTAACAAACTGTACAACAATCTGGTGTTTGGATCTGAGTTCAGACTTTACCTCATCTTCCTGAACATCTTTCTGAGTGCTCTCTGACTGATCAGGTGGTATCAGAACACAAGGCCCTTTCCACCACAGTGTGCTCTGCTGCAAGTCCTGCACTGTTAGTCCTCTGGTGGGAAGGTCAGCTGGATTAATTTTTCCTTTACAGTGAGACCATGACTGTGGGTCAGTTAGAGTCTGGATTTCTGTCACTCTATTTGCTACAAACTGTTTCCACCTGTGAGCAGAACTGCGAATCCAGTGTAGCACTATCATTGAGTCTGTCCATAGTCTGAGTTGTGTCTTGTCCAGCTGCAGTGCTTTCATGAGGATGCTCCCAAGCCTGGCTGCTATTACAGCTCCCATCAGCTCCAGGCGTGGCAGTGTCATTCTTTTAAGTGGAGCCACTCTGGACTTGGATGCAACCAGGCTTATGGTCACCTTTCCATCCTTTGTTTCTCCCTGGAGATAAGCAACTGCACTGTAAGCCTTTTCACTTGAGTCGCAAAATACATGTAGCTTTAAATCTTGACTGTCCTGCTGCTGCATGTGTGTTTTGTACCAACGTGGGATTGACAGCTGGTGCAGTTGGGGGAGCTCTGAGCACCACTGTTGCCATTTCTTTGTCAAATCAGGCGGCAGTTCCTCATCCCACCTGAGCCCTCGTTCCCACATCTCCTGGAACAAGCATTTTATCCTGATAGTGAAAGGGGTCAGGAAACCTAGAGGGTAAAAATGCGAGCAGAAGACTGCAGAACACTTCGTTTTGTGTTTTCTCTTTCTTTCAGAATATCAAGCAGCCCCCTGAGGTCGAACACAAAATCATCGGTGACAGGTCTCCAGACCAAGCTGAAGGTATGGTTATATTTTATATCTACCATAGGACCAATAACTAGGGTCACACTAACCTCGGTGCCTGTCTGCAGACGAAGGACAGAGTCATGAGCTATGAGCAGAGGCATGTAAGCATGGGGGGGGCTCCTCAGGATCGGAATGAGTGCGTTGTTGGTTACATGTGTGGAGTAGATAGTGAGGTCAGATGATGGTGAAAAACAGGCAGGATTGTCACTGTATGTGTAAAGAATCTTTTAGATAATACCCGGAGGCGACAATCTGGCGCTGGAGCCAGACACCACAAGGACGAGGGGGGAAGACGTCAACAGCCAGCCCTTTATGACGTTTTCACTGTTTGTGTATATAACTTCCTGGGCTAGAGATAGCTGTGCTCAGACTTTGTGAACTGACACACACACACTTTGTTGTTCGGTCAGGGAAACGTAGTCGGACCCAGATATCTGTAAAACTCTGCGCATTATACTGGTGTTAACAATAAAACTGATTATTTCTTAAAGCTAAACAACTTCTTCTATCGCTTCATTAAAAGAACATGCGTGAGTAGGGGTTTCATTTTTTACTTTGAAACTGCCTCACACAACAAAGCCCAGAACCTTCAGCACTGACCCGTGTGTTTCTGGCTGTGCAGTGCAGTCCAGCGAGCTCTCCAGCCATTTTTCTTTGAGCTCAGGAGAGTTCGTCATCCATTTACATAGCTCCATGCCTGCAGCAGACATAATGTTCTTGGCTGTGGTCGTCACTGCATGTGCCTCTGTCACCTCACTCGCACTTGAAATAAACTCATCCACATAAAGTGAGGAGCTGATGGTATCTATCACTTGTGGGTGTTCAAGCTCATATTGTCTCAAATGCTTCCTGATGGTGGCTGCGAGTAAGAATGGGCTTGATGAAGCTCCAAACACCACTCTTGTCATTCTAAGAATGCACAGCTTCTCGTCCTTCTCCTCCGTTGGTGGGCCTGTGAACCACAGGAATCTTACAGCATCCCGGTCTCTTTCTGAGAGTGAAATCTGCAGAAATGCTTTCTTGATGTCTGCCATGTATGCAATTTCATGCAGTCTAAACTTAATCAAAACACTCATCAGATCTGGATTCAAATTGGGGCCTGTTAAGAGACAGTCATTTAGTGAGGGACTTCCATCTTCGTGGGATGAAGCATCATAGACAACCCGCAATTTTGTTGTCACCTTATCCTCCCTCAGTACAGCGTGATGAGGTAAGTAATATGTCTGACTGCTTGGTGGGGATGTATGCTCCCTTGTCACATCCTCAGCCATTCCTTGTTTTAAGTAGTCCTCCACAACATCATTGTATCTGCTTTCAAACTCTCAAGTCTCTTTTTTGCAATGCGGTAATTGTCTTGAAGTGGAGGATGGAGGTTTCCTCGAACCGCTGCAACGCTTCCACATCATCTGGGCTCTCAGACTTCTCACTTGTGATTCCCAGGGACTCAAGCTCCCAGAATGCATGCAGCTGCTTGTCAATCTGTGCATCCTCGCTGAGCTGAATGTGGATGCATGTTGTCTCCGTCATGCTGGACACTGCGACTGGGCCCTGCACTGCCCATCCAAAGGTGCTCTCCAGTGCTACCAGGCTCTCTGTCAGTCTTTCTACTCGGCCTGATACTATCTGCCAGTAGTAATCTGAGCCAATTAGCACAGAAAGTTCAGGTTCATCATCTCCAACGAAGTCTGCGAGTTGGAGACCTCTCTTGTTCATTTCTTTCTGTATATGTTCACCAGGGACTTTCATCAATGCAGTACACACCTTGGGGGTCACAACTGCCTCTATTTCAGTTCTCTGCTGTCTATCCCAGATATTCTCCAAGCTGAGCTTCACTATGTTGCGCTTCACCGTTGTTGGAGCAGAGGAGCCAAATGTGTGAAGGGTAAGTGTCCCCTGTCTAGTAACAGGTAGCTGCAACGCCCTCACTACATTCTCATGCACAAAACTCCCCTGGCTGCCTCCATCGAGTAAGCAGCGGACCATCTTCCTGCTTGTGGGCCCTACAACCCATGCCTTGGCGGTTTGTAGCAGCACAGTGTTCTCAATATCAGGTTTGCCCTTTTCTGCTTGGGGAATTACAGAGGAAATGACAGTGTCCATGTTGGCAGATACAGCAGATGGGAATACGTTGTTTTTTTCACAAATGGCCACATGATGCTTGCCTCCACATGTGGCACATGACATGCCCTTTAACCTGCAGAACCTTGCGATGTGTTTAGGTCCCAAACACACAAAGCACCTGCCAAGCTTCTTCAGCTTTTCCTTACATGCTGACACGTGGTGATCTGGACAGCTTTCAGATTTGTGTTCAGCACTATCACAGAACAGGCAGTTTTGTGTCTTCTGGTTGGCAGTGTGTAGTGTAGCTGCAGACGTCATGCTTGGTTTCTTTAGTTTCATGTCACTGGTTGAATATGATTTGCTGCCTGTCTTGTAAGCAGACTGGTTCTCTCTCTGGTTGTATGATCTCATCATTTGCGAAGCTCTCTCTCGACTCTGAACCTCTTTTTGCAGAAACTTGAGCACGTCAGGCACCTTCCACTCATCCTGATCTCCTCTCTGACGGCTGTATTCAAGAGCCATGTCCTCTGGTAACATCTGGAGCAGTATTGGGCATAACATGCCCAATACTGGTATAGGTATCTTATACCACTCCCAGTGACTCTAGGCTTCTGATTTGAATTTCACAGTCATCATATAACTGCCTCAATGCACTGACATCAGATGATTTCTTTACAGGCGTGAGATTCAGAAGCTTTGACATGTGAGCATTTACAATAAGATCTTTCCTTCCAAATCTGCTTCGGAGTATATCAACTGCAGCATCATCGTTACTGTCTGTCAGAGTGAGTCCTGCTACTGCCTTTGCAGCCGTTCCAGCAAGATAAGTTTTCAGGTAGGTAAACTTTTCTCTGTTGCAAAGGGCATCATTGCTATGAATAGCAGTCTCATACTGACTCCAAAACTCCTGCCATAAACTTACGTCTCCGTTGAATTTCTCGATCATTAGCTTCGGCAGTCTCACTGTCGGGTTGCTGCGCTGAGAGCCAGCGGTGTTTGCGCTAACATCACTTAGCCAAGCAGGCCGGGGATCGTCTCTACTCACAGTCTCATGTGCTTGGATCACTTGGTGAGCTCGCGTCTTCATAATGCGCTCTCTGTAATCCTCTGCGAGTTCGATCTCTGCCTCCACGTCATCCAGCGAAGTGTGTTCCTCCGCTATGCGGTCCAGCTCGCGCAAACTGTCCTCCTTTGCCGACAACACGGCCAACATCTCTCGCACACGGCCGATGTCCGGGTCTCTCTTTGATACTTCACCGTCAATCTGGTTCAACAGTCTTGTTGTGGAACTCCGTATTGTCCGACGCTTCCTTTTCGACTTTTCAACAAGTTGCTCCACACCGTCCAGTAACTGTTGCTCCTCGGTGTCTCTAGCTTCGTCAGCCATAATCTCCTGCTTCCCGGGTTTCGGCACCAAAAATGTTGTAGATTTAACTTCAAACTAAAAATGACGACGCGGGACGTTTTCTTCCATACAAAAGTACTTTAGTTGATAATAGTAGAAAAGAGAAAAATATACAGCGTGTGCGAGTTTTCAGGGTTTAACATGGAAAGCTACGCAACAACAACACTGACGTAATCACGTTACGTTACCTTCTTGCTCCTAGAGCATCATGGGAAATGAAGTCCATTTTAATGTAACTACAATTAAATGAAATGCAGTCTCCTCTTTTTAACCACATATTAAACATATTAACTGTTTTTATCAATATCAATGTTAACTTGTATTTAACTCATTAACTTATTTATTCTTCTGAAATAATGTCTTCCCAACAAATAAATCCTCAACAGCTATAGGCCCTCCAACCTTCACTTGCATGTGCGCAGCTGTTGCATGTGTATGCGTGTTGTATGAATCAATTTGAACCAAATGAGAAGAAATTGATTGGATTGAAATAATTGCATTCAAACGATTGCAAGAAGGTCAAATCCACTCACTCAAAAGAAATGTACACTAATTGAAAGGAAACAGCCTTGGAAGTCAAGACCTCATTTGGCTGCATACAAAAACAGGCACGCATACACACACACACACATACACACACGCACGCACACACAAATTCAAATGCATGAAGGTCAAATACATTCAGAAATGCGAGTGGATGTTTTGACCGGATTGTTTACGTAACCAAAAATAAATCATACTGACGTTACCCCATCACCTTGACCAGGGCTGGACTAACGCACAGGCTAGATATGGCTGCAGCCTAGGGGCCCCACGTGTGCCAGTCTGCCAGGGGGGCTACCGATCCGCTAGCACCTCGATCCGCTCGCGCCCCGCCCCCGCTCAACAAAAATCCGCTAGCACCCCCCCCCCGCTCAACAAAAATCTCCTGTTAGCACCCCCCCCCCCCCCCCCCCCCCCCCCCCCCCCGCTCAACAAACATTTTTCGGAGGCCGGTCCTTCATGGTGGGGGGTGGGGGGCCTACATCAACCTGCAGCCTAGGGGCCCCTGGCCTTCTTAATTCGGCCCTGACCTTGACCTGTGCAAGGCATTCAACCATCTAAAACACAACATGGAGGACCATTACTTCCCGTGGCGGCACGGGGAATAAGCAAATATTAAAGGACGGCAAAACAAACTCATACCTCAATGTTGGGAAAGGAAAGGAGTATGGGAAGGAAGGTAGGATGGGGGATCAAGATAAGATAGGAGTTGAGGTTTTGACGGATGACATTTCAACAAGGCTCAGCCATGGGGGAAAATGTCATAATTCAGACAACAATGGCATAAGCTGAAGTGTAAAGAGTGTGTGGACTGTGATGTTAAAATGTCAACAAAGACAAACGTGAGTCATAATGTGTTGGGACGGGCAGATTTGATTGATTGACAGCTGGAAATGGTCAGTTTAGACTTCTTGTGTGTGTCCCTCCCTTCTCACCACTCCTGGGGTCCCTCTCCCCAAAGGGGGGAGGGGGCTCTGGTTTCCAGGGCTGACAAAAGGGACATAACGGGACTCTTGTGTGTGTGTATGTGTGTATGTTTGTGTGTGTGTGTGTGTGTGTGTGTGTGTGTGTCTTCTTTAGCTCATCCGGTGACCTACAGAGAGCTTCTCTCGTGTCCCTCTGGAGAGGGTCCCTTTACACTCCCATCATCAACCTATTGTGTGTGCTCTCTTTACTCTCTCTCTCTCTCTCTCTCTCTTTCTCTCTCCCTTTTTTCTCTAACATTTTAACATCTTGATTTAACAGCTTATTGTTATTTGTTTGGTTTGGTTATTTATGAATAACAGAACTCTGTTGCATTGTATGCTTGACAACTCTCAGCGTCGGATTAAATAAACCTTTTTGAATTCAAAATTCTGGTAACCCTTCCTTTTACAGTCCGGTAATTACCAGCTAATTACCTGGTAATAAGATGTATTTACTAAGTAATAACCAGGTAATTAAATGTAATTACCTTGTAATTACCAAGTACTTACCAGGTAATTACCCAGTATTTAATTACATATTTATCTGGTAAATACCAACAAGTTACCTGATATTTACTAGATATTTTCCTGTCTGTATTTTCCATCTACCAGGTATTTACCCAATAATTACCTGGTAGATATCCTGCAATTGAATATTGTAGACAATAAACCCACTGAATGTGTCTATATGTGACTTTGTTAGGGTGATAATAACTTATATATTTACCTGGTACTTACCAGGTATTTACTCAAAAATGATCGCATATTTACCTGGTAACTACCACTTATTTACCTGGTAGTTACCTGATATTTACCTGGTAAATACCAACAAGTTACCCAGTATTTACTAGATATATACTGAAAACTACCAGGTATTTATCCAGGAATTATAGATTATGTATTACCAATCAACCTGTGTAGTGACAGTGAGGGTAATAATGACTCTGATATTTACCTTTTAATTACCCAGTATTTACTTGATAACTTGCAACTATACCATGATACCATGTTCAAAACTACACACCCTAATGGGTGGTAGATGATTATAATCTACAATTACCAGGAAAGTATATGGTAATTGTAACTGCCGCACATTGGCAGTTTGTTTAAGTTGTTAACCTCCCGTTTTTTTTGTTCCTACTGTTTAGAATGGCATTGGGGCGGAACTAATTGCCGCCGGCATATGTTTCCTACACCACGCCTTTTAGCAACGTACCAAGCCAAACAGCGCGAAAGAAGCAGCACGTTATATAAGCTATAAGTTAAAGTTAAAAGCTAAAGGCATTTAAAGTAGAACAACTATAAAGGACAAGGAAGAAGCATACAAGAAAATTCCCTCCTTAAGTAGTTAGCAGTGTACAAGGCATGTTTATCTTTTATTTATGTCTATGAAGAACGTGAACGATTGTATTGTGTTGCATTCCATTGCATGGTTGGTGCGTGATGGTGATTTGCATACGATGTAAAGTGGTGAATATGTATAAGTTTGTGAATTTACAAGTTAATATTGAGTTGCGGACTGTATGTGAGGTGTGTGTAGTGGTTTTTGGTGTAAATGTAACTTGTGCTGCTGAAAAAACGGACATTTGCATATTGTCAATTGTATTTATTTATTTGAATTATTTTTCTCTTTAAACCCAGTTCTCACGGGTTGGTTCGACCTGGAAAATAAACCCCCTTTTCTAACAAAGACCTGGCCTCGTGTGTACTACTTGGGAGCTACAGTAATATCATTGAAACAAACCACACTTCCTTTTACAGTACAGTTCCACCTTTCTTACAGGGTAACTACTCTGTAAAACTCCGATATCACCCTGATATTTACCCGATAATTATCAGGGAGATATGGGAGTTTTTGCCAGATACCATGTTCAAAACTACACACCCTAATGGGTGGTAGAGGATTATAATCTACAGTTACCAGGAAATATGGTAATATCATTGAAACAAACCACGCTTCCTTTTACAGTACAGTTCCACCTTTCTTACACGGTAACTACTCTGTAAAATTCCGATATCACCCTGATATTTACCCGATAATTATCAGGGAGATATGAGAGTTTTTGCCAGATACCATGTTCAAAACTACACACCCTAATGGGTGGTAGAGGATTATAATCTACAGTTACCAGGAAAGTATATGGTAATATCATTGAAACAAACCATGCTTCCTTTTACAGTACAGTTCCACCTCTCTTACAGGGTCATTCACAGGGTTTTACCTGATAATGTGTTGGAATGTACGTGGTACACATTTGTAATTACTGGGTAAATACCAGTTAATATCTGCATACATACATGGGGGTTATTGGGTAAATTGTAACTACTGGGTAATTAGAACGTAATTACTTAGTAAACTGTTGCAAGTTATCAAGTAAATACTGGGTAATTACCAGGTAAATATCAGAGTCATTACTACCCTCACTGTCACTACACAGGTTGATTGGTAATACATAATCTATAATTCCTGGATAAATACCTGGTAGTTTTCAGTATATATCTAGTAAATACTGGGTAACTTGTTGGTATTTACCAGGTAAATATCAGGTAACTACCAGGTAAATAAGTGGTAGTTACCAGGTAAATATGCGATCATTTTTTAGTAAATACCTGGTAAGTACCAGGTAATATAAGTTATTATCACCCTAACAAAGTCACATATAGACACATTCAGTGGGTTTATTGTCTACAATATGATATCTACCAGGTAGATATCCTGCAATTGCATATTGTAGACAATAAACCCACTGAATGTGTCTATATGTGACTTTGTTAGGGTGATAATAACCTATATATTTACCTGGTACTTACCAGGTATTTACTCAAAAATTATCGCATATTTACCTGGTAACTACCACTTATTTACCTATTGGGTAAATACCTGGTAGATGTCAGGAAAATATCTAGTAAATATCAGGTAACTTGTTGGTATTTACCAGATAAATATGTAATGTAAATACTTGGTAATTACCTGGTAAGTACTCGGTAATTACAAGGTAATTACATTTAATTACCTGGTTATTACTTAGTAAATACATCTTATTACCAGGTAATTATCTGGTAATTACCGGACTGTAAAAGGAAGGGTTACCAAAATTCTTTCTCTTTCTCTTTCATCCGCACACTCTTGAGGGCTCGCTCTATTCTACTATTTCTCTATTTCTCTCTCTCTCTCTCTCTCTCTCTCTCTCTCTCTCTCTCTCTCTCTCTCTCTTTCTCTCTCTCTCTATTCTACTCCTATCATCTTCTCTCAAAGTCTTTCTTTCTCTGTCTCTTCTCTCCCTCTATATCTCTCTCTAAGTCTCTCCCCTTCTCTCCTCTCTCTATACTCCCATTCTCTCTAGGTCAACCGTCCCCAGCCAGCCCTCTTGTTCTGATGTGTATGGTTTAGCAAAGAAGAATTTGACAGTCGATGGAAGGTCAGCGAGAGGGGGGGGGACATCATGTGAACGGTTCTGATTAGCGACCATAATTTACCCAACTTGTAGCCCAGTAAGCCGACTATAATGTGTGTATAACTTGTCTTGAAATTTATTCTAATTTTGCGAACACAATAGATACCTTGCGATACCTTAAGATTATTTACACCACTGAGGCCAGCATTGCTGATGCCAGCCCAACTACTACATTGCTCCTAGGAGGGGGGGGTCGTCCGTGGCCTGGCGACTGTTTATAAAAAAAGCCAATGGAATCTAATGTAGGGAGCTTTGCTACCTTCTCCTCTTATTCTTTTCTCACATGTCTTTTCTTACTGCCACTTTTATGTTTGAAGGGCGTGACTACTCGCTCGGCTTGCAGATGTGCTCAGCTTGTCAGTCTTGACGTTCAGATTTTGCACCTAAACTAGCTATATCGTATCGTCTCGTCACATGATCAAATAGAGACTTGAAATTGGACAACAACATACATATTACCCAGCAATCATCAATGCACATATGTATATGACAAAAATCGCAGTGAAAATAGAGATTGGTTTGCCTTTTCGAGGGCATATTTAGCAAACGGCACCGCTTCTTTGAACACAGGTGTATTTCGGAGGTTGCAATCTGAATCACTCGCAAGGGCTTGTTCTCCACTGAAACATATTGTTGGAGGGCTGCTTTCTGTATAGGCCCCCACCCCTCTTTGCAAGTCTAAATATATTCATGTGCTGCCATTGTCTCTCCCTGAAGAATCCCTCTTAAAATTCAGATGGACAACTTGCTCAAAAGTTTGTGTGTGTCTGCATGCGCGATTGTGTGTGTGTTTGTATTTTCCAATGGTAGTCATTCAAATTCAATGAAAAGGCAAACAAATAAATCTGCTCTGCTGCTTACTTTATTGCATTGTTTATGCAATAAAGTATTTTTCTAGAGTTATAATTGTAAAAATGAAAGTTGAGAATTCTGTTCATTTGATGGATGTACACATGTAGACTGTGTATGGACGTAGAAAAATCCCACCTCGAATAAGGAGCTCCAGGCGCCACTTATTTGATAAACACCTGTACACGACTGACCCCTACAGGTGATCAGAGGCATTACAGCGGTGGTTACCAGCCGTAGACTGCTATTCGCAGCAACACCAATCCTGCTGTTCTGGGTCAGTCTATCTGTTGGTGGTGCTGCTGGATTCAGGAGGCGCTCTCCTTCATGGCTGCACCTTTGCATACTAGCTCAATATGGGACCTCTAGAAACTATTAGGCCTATATATAAACTCCGGGAGTTCTTAAACAGTTTCATGTCGAGAGCCACCTGCGGAGGTATACCGTTGATGCAGGAACAGGACCAACCGAATATTGTGTGCGGTAAAATAAGCAATACATTGGTCCATTAAAATGTAAAAAAAAAAACATTAACATTTTTAACATTTGGTATGTATTCATGTAATCCCCTTTCAGTCGTCAAACATACTAATGACCAAGCGTTTAAAAACTGACGCTTTAATGCACAGGCCCCAAAAAGATCTAGTGCCTCTCATTGGCCAGAAATATAGAAATGTTTTAGCCTGGCAAGCCAGACCCACATCAGAAAGATGTAAGGTCTGGCGCAGCTCCATTGGCAGTGTGGGCGGGATAAACGGTTGTCTTTCAAGTTCCCTCTGCACGCAATAGGATAGCGCTACAACCAATCAGAGCAACGAAGAAGGTGACGTAGTCAGAGCCGTCGCTCTGACTACGTAATTAATCAAAACTCCGAATAGGCTACATATTTATTTTCGAGGAAAGACTTCAGTGCCGTTCTTTGTTCTTTTCTCAAATAAAATGTTAACTTCAAGTCTTGAAGAGTCAAGGCCAAAGCCGACTCGAAAGACAACCGTTCGCCAGCAGCAGCCAGCCATTGTTTCCCTGTAACACGGAACCGTCACAACTCTGTCGTCATGGTAGCCCGGCTTCAGACTCCGCCCCTCACGCTGTGATTGGTCTGACATACTTTGTGTTTCCAGCACCAAAAAGCCGACGGAGCCGTGCTAGACCTACCTAGCTGCCAAATAAATTTGCTGCCGCTAGGGGGTGTCTAGATTTCTAGGCTAGATGTATTATACTCATAAAGATGGCTTATAGCGCCATCAAGCGGATATATGCTGTAACAATGATGCATTTGAATATCACAGAATACAAAATAGGTAGGCCTAATTTCGTCTAAAAAGGCACTTTTTGTGTTGTTTTTTGTTCACGTTTTGCTAAAATTCGGAACGATTCGTTGCCTGAAAATTAAATTAAATTTGCCATTCAATTTATTTGCCAGTGCCAATTCTGAGACTTTCAACTTATGATAGGCTACTTTGCTGTATTTTAAGAAAAATAATATACTTAAAACCTGGGCAAAACACCTAATATCTCAAAAATAAATACAGGCAAAATAACAAAAACATGACTAATCCTAATTTTACAATAGCCTAATATGAGCAAATTATGAAGATTTTGCATCATGAAAACATAGGCTACTGAATATTAAATGACATTTTAATTACTATTAATATTAAATACGAAAACATATTTGTCTGGTAAAGGTTTGAAATACAGGACATGTATCCTATATGTTTGTGTGTCGCATGCAGATGTTCCGCTGTTGGACGCAGTGGAGGGAGTCGTCAGCGGACCTTGTGTGTGTGTGTGTGTGTGTGTGTGTGGGGGGGGGGTTGTTGTGCGTGACTGGTGGCTTCAAATGCTCAAAATTTGAAATGAGCTCTTCCAGTGCCGTTGTCACACTGCTCTGCGCATTCTTGACAAGAACAGTCTCCATCAAGAGACTCACAGCCAGACGTGCCTCCAGAGGGTTCTGTTTTCTTGCACAGGCTGGTTGTTTTAGTGTCGCCAGACGTCTCATTATTCAGATCAGGTAGGCTACCTGTCTTCACCTTCAGAAGGTAGGTGTTTAAAGTGATTGCTATTCGCATTGTTCAAGTGAAAGTGCTGTGGAAGTCCGTTGCATTCAAAGACGAACAGTGTTATTTAACAAAAAGATGCAGTATAGATACATGACTAGTTGGCGCACGCGCGGGGGCGTCTCCATGTATTCTTTTCATCACTTTGAACAGCTCAGGTTCACGCGCGTTGGCGTTTGTTATGATTGGACAGGCGCTCAGTGGCGCCAAGTGACGTAAACAGCAGCCTCTTTAAGCATCTTTCCCGCCGTAATTAGTTCCCGCCGTTGATTGATTTACAGGTGCGTAGCCAAATGTAATGTGACTACAAATTTAATTGGAATATATGATATAGCCTACATATTTTGCATGGCAGGCTGGCATTATGGCATGTTGGCACACCACAATGAAATTCAAAGCCTAATTGTTTGTTTTGAAAAAAGTTTTGAGGACATGGCTACATGGCTAATTGTATAACGACCAAAAGGGGAGTGAATAGCATAGTAATTATTTAGGTTGTAGCTAGGCATTGCATTTGTAAATGTAGATTATATAATTATATATAGATTATATATAATTTGTACATTGGGTTCATTATGTTCGTTAAAGTAGGCTACCTTAACATATAAGCCGCAGCCGCGAGATTTTAGCTAATTTAGCTTGCAGTGTTTTCCCAGTATAACGTCTAATTCTTCGACAAGTCTCATACACACTCAGAGGGAATGTAATCTCACACGATGGGATTGTTACGTAATTTAGTAAGTGAAGACCCCATCCTGCCTGCGTTGGAGTACATGTGATAATTCCACCCCCGTGTTTTCGTCTGCTAGGGAGAGACAGAGAGAGAGACAGAGAGAGGGAGGGAGAGACAGAGAGAGGGTCTAACCACAGAGAGAAAGAGAGAAATACAATGCACAAAGACTTCATTTTGTGCATTGTATATAATAAACACACTTATTTTCCAATAGGAACCAATCTCATATATTCAGCAACTGTAGCATATAAACAATGTCTGCAAATGTGGAATGTGGGATATGGTAATTTTGTAGATAGCGCAACAAAATGTGTGATTGTGTATTTATGTATGGTTATTTTGTACATTACATTATGCATTGATTAAAATGTGTGTGTGTCCTCATGCATTAGGTGAACTGTATGCGTGTATGTGTGTGTTTGTGTGTGCATATGCATGTCGGAATGTGGTGTGTGTGTGTACATGTGTGTATATGTGCACATGTGTGTGTGTGTGGGGGGGGAGAACATTCTGCTGTGTGTTGAGTAGGAGTGGTGTGATCACACGGCAACCCACTATGAGTGGAGAGACGTTAGACGTTAAAGTCCAACAGCCCAGCTCACGTATGCAGACAGACACCTACCTGTCCTAATGACGTCCCAAATCTGCACTCAATCTGGAGTCAAGGGTGATTATGGTAGCCGCTAGATGGACTTCTCTGGCATGTTCTAATACATTCCTACAATGCATTAGATGCATGGCTATTATGTCAAGATGGGTAAAATGGCTTGGTCAGGCTCAGGATCACCAGAAAAGTCCTTGTTATACAAAGATATATATATATATATATATATATATATATATATATACACACACACAATAAAGCATTCACATTCTCACCATACGCCAAATGACTAAAATAATATCTGAATGACAATCAGTAATTTAATTGACGCAGTAATGTGATAATGGGACTCTTCATATATAGTACCAAATATATAAACCGTATGTTGAGAATATTGCCCTTAAGCAACTATGCATTTATAGCTATATATATCTTAATGGCCAATCTGCTTGTCACATTGGCTTATGTCCTGAGGCGTAGACACTCAAATAGGCTGGAAATGTCAGACTGCCTAGTCATTCAATATCAACAGTTGTTGAAGTCTACTCTAAGAAAAAACTGTTGTGGAAACAGTGAGAATTCATCAGGAAACACGTCAGATTCCCGCACTGAACATATTTTTTTCTAATACATTTGATATCTTTATATTATCATTGTAGGCCCACTTTGTTTCCACCGTGCTCTCTCCACACAGGCACAAAGTACTTTTAAAGCAATAACCGTTAGTCACTCTCGCTCATCAAAACCCTCCGATATGATCTAATCTAAATAAATGGATTTGAAGTGCTCCTCCTCATGACTAGTTATCCATCATTGCTGTTAGTCATTCGCTGAGTCAGGGGGGTCCAAACAGGCCATTATTGCCCCCCCCCCCCATTACATGACACCAGAGGAGAAAAGTAAGCCAAGAAAAGCAAAACAGTAGCCAAGAAAAGCAAAAGTCTTTATTCTATGATGGTTCTGAAATAGAAAAGCAACCGTTATGAGGTGTCATAACCCCCCCCCCCCCCCCCCCCCCCACACACACACACACACACACACACACACACACAGCACACAATATGTAAAGCGCTTTTGGTGTCTTGAACAGTGCTATATAAATTCAATGAATTATTTTGGACAATACAGGCACCAAGTTGGTATTTTCTACTGATAAATGACATGAAATCGGTTACCAAAATGATTATGTTATTTGTTGATTAGCCTGAGGAGCTAAACCGCCCAATCATTTCAGAACTCACACTAAATAGTGTTTTCTACAGTCGGAGAGTAGTGATGGATTTCATGATTCGTTTGCGCGAATCAGTTTGCGTCGTTCAGTTCGCCATAAAGAGTCGTTCGTTCGTTCGTTCGTTCGTTCAGTCATGTTTCCGGTAGCGGTGAATCATTCACTCGTTCAGTCGTTCAGTCGTACAGACTCAGCTCCTCCCTCCGCCCCTCGTTCTCATTCGCGAACGGCGAATGCATTCTCGAATCGCGAATGCATTCGCCGTTCGCGAATGCCAGCCCCTCGTTCACAACATTCAAACGAATCACGAATGCAGTTAAGTTACCATTCAGAGATCAAGTTACAGTTCAACTCCGACAAACCAACTGGGGGAGGGGGGTTGATGGTGTTAATAAATGTGTGAATAATAGCAAATACTACATTGTGTCTGGTTGAATATGTATGTATTTAATTTGAGTTCAACAGATTTATTTAATGTATGCATAATGACATGTCAGGATCAAAATGCCCCATTCCCCCAATTCAAGGTACAGTTAGACAAACCAAACACAGTGGGATGCGGGGGGGGGGGGGGGGGGGGGGGGGGGGGGGGGGGGGGGCGTAGTAGATTATTGGATGTTTAATCAGCAAGATAATAGACTTGATTTAGCAATGATGAGTTTTAAAGTTAATGATGTACAGTTGTGTTTATTCTGGGCATATTTTATTTACTATTGTGAAGATGGCCATTGGCCACCCCACTCAAGACCAAGATCCACCAAGGTGGGGGTCCCGGCCGGGTTGCGTGCGTGAGAAGGAAGCATGAAAGAACGAGACAGATTGACGAGGACATTCAAATATATTATTAATCTGCATGACACAGAAATACAAAGACAGCATGCATCTTACCATTTCATGATATTTAAATCGATTGGCTGGCCTCTCCGTGAGTCGTGACGTCTCAGTCCTCGAGTCAATCACAGTCAGGGAACGACTCGCGAGATCAGCGCCGCGAATCAGCAGGGCGTCAGAGACTCAGC
>JAOPHQ010001626.1:2500-15000 GCA_030340625.1 Merluccius polli | reverse complement strand
TGTGTGTGTGTGTGTTGTTTTGTGTATTGTTGTGTGTTCATCACCCACTGTTTTCTGCATGGTTGGGAGTTAAGGAATCAAAAAAACAACATAAATAAACACACACATACCAGCAAAGACACACACACAAGCACACACACACATAGGCAAGCGCGAGCACACACACACACGAGCACATACACATTGTACCGCACACACATGCATTTCTGGTGTTGTTAAGCTATGGTTAGTAACCTATTCCAAACATCTGTTTCCTGGTTATTTAATGATGTCATCATGATGACTAATAATCTGGAGTGGCCTGGCGCCATATGCTAATGAGGTTGCAGGTTGATGAGGTCACGGCCGTACAGGAGGTAAACAGAAGGTCCAGCACCCTCATCCTGGGGTTCACACACACACACACACACACACACACACACACACACACACACACACACACACACACACACACACACACACACACACACACACACACACTCACACAGTTAAGACCATAAGGTTTGGTTGTTGTGTTTTGGACAAACTGGCAGATAAGATAAATTAACAAGAACAATTTAACCAATTTAATGTGTAATAGTTTTACTCTATTTCACTCACACTGACTGACTGGCAGGCAAGCAGACACAGACACAGACACAGGCAGACAGATAGATAGATAGACAGACAGACAGACATACAGACAGACAGACGCACGCACATACGTACATACATACATACATACATACAGACAGACAGACATACATACAGACAGACAGACAGACAGACAGACATACACATACATACATACATACATACATACATACATACATACATACATACATACATACATACATACATACATACATACATACATACATACATACATACGTAGATAGATATAGATAGACAGACATGAATCCAATTTTCAAGCCTAATTCAAACATCACATTTCAGCGTTCAGTATCTGTATCCATATCTGAGGAGGGTTGGAGGAGGGATTTGTAGAATTAGTCCATGTTTATGCCAGGAGTGGTCGGCATCCAATGAAGACTACCATAGAGGACCTTCAGCATGCGGGAGATAACTCTAAACGATCAGTCAGAAATCCATAATATATGTAACATAAAATATGAAAGCAATCATACATACAAATGAAACATAAATGTAGCTTAGAGGAAGAAGGCCATGGCCCTTCACACCTCACAATAGAAGAGAAACACGAGACACAAATGAGAAAGAAGAGCTTTATGTTGGAGTTCAGAAGGTTTCCAGGTAGAGCTTGGGGCTTGTCACCAGGAACACACACACACACACACACACACACACACACACACACAAACTTAACAAACTTTCAGTTTCTTTCTGTTCTGCTTCCGGTAGTTTTCATGTTAATATTTCCTCCTATATTTTCTCAGATGTGTAGAGCAGCCGTAAGCAGGTTCACGAGTCTAGTGCCGCCGTGCATCATGGGAAAATACGACCCTTAAAGGAATGCATCGGTAACCCTTCCTTTTACAGTCCGGTAATTACCAGGTAATTAATTACCTGGTAATAAGATGTATTTACTAAGTAATAACCAGGTAATTAAATGTAATTACCATGTAATTACCAAGTATTTAATTACATATTTATCTGGTAAATACCAACAAGTTACCTGATATTTACTAGATATTTTCCTGACATCTACCAGGTATTTACCCAATAATTACCTTGTAGATATCCTGCAATTGCATATTGCCAATTGCATATGATACATTCATTATAATAAAGGACATCTGTACATACAAGACATTTAACCTGCTGGGTTAGGGATGAACAAGAGGAGACATCGATTCACGTCCATATACATTCAGCAGAGCCCGAGGACAGAGGATTCATAAAGAAGCAATTACTCCCACAAACCTAGGGTCACTTTCAGTATAATCCTTCCCTTTCTCCGATTTATCTTTCTGCTTCTCTCTCTCTCTCTCTCTCTCTCTCTCTCTCTCTCTCCCCCCTCTCTCTCTCTCTCTCTCTCTCCCACTCACAGAGTAATTCTTTGCTGTGTTTAAGAGGGAGATTGTTCTTGGGTATTGGGATGAAGGGGTTAAGCTTTTAATGACGGCTCTGTGTTGGTGTGTGATGTTGTGTGAGTGTGATCTGATGTGGAATCCTCTTAGCTGTAAAGCGGGTCATTGTGCTGCTGGAGTGCTTGCGGTGTTTGTATGTGGAAGTTAATAGCGATTCAGACTGAGCACTTTACCGCAGCTGTTGTCTCTCATAGCCAACAGGTAGTGCAAAGAACCCTCAACACACACAAACACACACACACACACACGCACACACATGCACCTGATACACGCACACACATGCACACGTATACACGCACACACATGTACACGCACACACATACACACACACAGACAGTCTGTCTGTGTGTGTGCATGCACAAACAGATGCACACATGCGTGCACACACACACACACACACACACACACACACACACACACACACACAAAATATGTAGGACTGTGTGTAACACACATGAATTACTTCACTGCAAGTGTGAAACACAACACACACACACAAACACTGTAGGACTAAACTTAACACACGCATACAAAATATTCGATTGCAAAAGTGTAAAACGCATCGCACACACTCTCTCCTCTCGCCCCCCCCCCCCAACCCTCCCCAGCCCCCTGTAGAGCGGGTCAGAGACGTCTTATAGCGGTCATGTTTAGGGGTCAGTCGGTGCTCTGGTGACAGACGGACGCAGACTGACAGATGCTCTTTATTCTGCTCTTAATGGACAATGGAGTACACACAATACCCACACTAAGCTCTTTTGTGGCACGCGCTGGTAAAGAGGCGCTCTTTAAGAGGGAGAAACAGAGAGCGGCGCGGCCTTCAGATGATAGGCAGACAAAAGCCACACGCTTAACAGATTAACAGTCATAAAACTCTCTGTAAATAACACAAGAGGATTTCTCTCTCTCTGTCTCCACTTATCCCCCTCTTACTGTCTCCCCCAACTCCCTTCCACTCTTTTCTTTCCTCCCCTCTCTATATTTCACTTCCTCCCTCCCTCCCTTGCGCTCCCCCTCCATCCACCCCTCCCTCAGTCTCTCTCCATCTCCCCCCCCCCCCCCCCCTCTCCCTCCCACTCTCCCCGTCCCTCCCTCACCTCCCTAAGTGCAGGTCTCTCTCTCTCTCTGCTCTCTTGTAAAGAGCTGATTATGCCATGCGAGGACGAGCGTGTATTAACGTTTTAAACTCCATCAGAGCGGCGAGCCAAGCGTTGTCGCGGCGGCGGGAGGGAGACGACGTAAAGGTCAGACGCTCCCTCGCGACGGTCATCGCGGTTTGCAGCGCCACTCGGGTCGCTAGGCGCCGGCTTCCTGGTTCGTTAATCAGCTGACCGTCTTAAAGAGCCACCGGGGGTTAGAAGCTGGAGAGCGGAGAACACCATGACTCAGCTTTCTGTTCACTTTATAAACATTTTCATTTTGTATCCTCTAAATCAGCTTTGGTCTGTGCCTCGGCTTCTAAGAACTTGCCTCTGAATTTGCATTTAAAGTTTCAGATCCTCAGTTACAGTTAAACAGCATTTACTTTCATTAAATGTTTTATTTTTGAAACTTCTGTTCTTCAGTTTCACATTTCCAAAGTCTGGTTTTCGACAAGCATATATTACGAAACGACTCAGCTATACATCCTCATAATTGTAGGCTTCATAGATTGTGTTGTGCATTTATTTTCCTCAACAGTCTAAATAACAACAAAGTATTTTATCCTTTTGACTTTCTTATCCTCACAAGTGTCTCAGAGTTTCTCCTGCTGTGGTGGTGTTGCACGGAGGAGGAGGAGAAGAAGGAGGAGATTAAAGAGGAGATGGGCAAGGGTGGCAGGAAATGAGGAGATGCAGGGAGGAGGTGCAGGGGAAACGGAGATGAATGGAGGAGAGGAAGGAGGAGAGGAACAGAGGAGGTGCAAGGAGGACATGAAGGAGCAGGCGAATGAGGTGGATGAGGAGGCGAATGACGTGGATGAGGAGGTGAATGATGTGAATGAGGAGGTGAATGAGGTAGATGATGAGGAGGAAGATGATGAGGTGGGTGAGGGGATGGATGAGGAGGAAGATGATGAGGTGGGTGAGGGGATGGATGAGGAGGTGAATGACGTGGATGAGGAGGTGAATGAGGAGGTGGATGAGAAGGTGGATGACGTGAACGAGGAGGTCTGCAGGGTGCAGAGGGCCATTAAAAGCAGAGCTGCTCCTGCATGAGGAGCAGCAGCTTCACCAGGTTCCTCCTCCTCTAGGAGAATGTAGTGTATTTTCTGTTATACATTTACAGGTTGTTCTCCTTATTTCTTTTGTTCATCATATTCACTCATCCTTTACACATAGAATGCTTCTGCTCTAGGAGAAGAACACAGAGGTGTCCTCTTACAACATAGAGACATATAGATAAACCTAAATGCTAACGGTGTAAATTAAAGGAGACAAACAGACACCCCTAAGTGCTAATTGTTTACGTTAATAGCTCTCTCCCATGTCCTGGGACCTTGGGGTTATCTTTGGTCCGTAAAATCTAAACGTTATCTGCTAGCTGGGCGTAGAGTTTCGGCCTTCGGAAACAGCCAAGTATGGTATGGTCTGGCTCAGGCCTATAAGAAGTGTGTGCATTAGAGAGGATTCAGTTTCGGACCCCATTGGGGGATTCGGATTCAGATTCGGCCACCATTCAGATGCATTGAATGTCATCCCGCTTGTGTTCTCTGTTAAATAAAAAGTTATTTACTCAGACACTTTTGGGAGCGGACCTCCATCATTTCATCATCCACCGACCAGCATTATGACAGCCGAGAAGAATACACCACAATAACCAGTCTAATGATCCTTATCCCCATTCCATCTCTCCCTCGTTCCATCTATCTCAAACCTTCTCTTCCTCTTCCTCTTTCACTTTCTCTTTTGTAGTTAGTATCATCATTCAGAAGAATGATGATACTAACTACAAAACCAACAGAACATTACAACCAGATTGCCTGAAGTCAGAATATCCTGGTCTGCAACTATCAATATCTTTCAATATCTAGCATTATCAATGTCTAGCTCGACTTTTTCTCCACTTGTCACAAGGTAGAAAGTCGGCAAAATAAAGTACTGCCGAAAAGTGATTATGTATGTGTATTTTTTTCTCTCACAGGAAAAGGAATAAATATGAGTGTTGTGTGGATGGAGGGAACACAGAGCGAGAGAGACAGAGAGAGAGAGAGAGAGAGAGAGAGAGAGAGAGCCAGAGAGAGAGCCAGAGAGATCGAGCGCGAGAGAGAGGACAGGACGGTAAGACAAGGTTTGGCGTGTTCTTCACACGCGAACAAAAGATGAAATAATCACATTCTCAGCTCTGTCCTGCTATATAGAAACACTAGCTTACACACACTACATGTGTGAAGGGACGCCAAGAGCCTGCACACACACACACACACACACACACACAGGTTGTTGGCCAGGATCCTCTTAGAGAAGGTAAGTGAGCCAAGTCTTGGGTATAAAAGGTTCTATTTTAGAAGATAGCTATTTACATACTTTAGTGTGTGTACGCATCCAGAAGAGAGGGGGGGATTTGCATACTTCAGTATGTGTCTACATGTGTACTTATCTGAGGGGGAAAGGGGAGGAAGGGGAGAAGGAGAGAGAGGTTGTGTGTGCAGGTGTAGTGCGAATGGTGCTGTTATTATTTTTCATATTATTAGTATTAGTATTATGTTTAATAATTGCAATTGATATAATTCTATTCTCCAACACAGAGGTTACACTTTGTTCTTGAATATCTTGAAACCAAATGAGAGCCACTGCAGACAGAACGAAGCCTGTATATTTAAATGAGAATTTAAATTAGACCATTTCAACTATTCACCTGCTTGTAAACTGGGCAGCCTGGTTTTAAATATTCTATGCGGTTGAATTAGTTCAGCTTAACTGTGAAGATTGAAAAGAGGAAAATTGACAAAATGGTGAAAATGTAAAAATCAATGTAAAATGAATGCCATAATGACGCCCACAGAGGCAGTGAATGTCCCTGATTGGTATAACAGAGCGTAGGTTTACTCAAAGTTGAGACCAACTGTTTACAGAAACAGTGGAACCAGTAGAACCATTAAAGTCCTAAATCTTATAAACATTAACCACAGTTAGCAATCTTAGCACATAGTTGTAGTATCCATTTCAGACATTTTTCACTAAGTTATTTTAAAAGTAAGTCACAGCCTCCTGGTTGAAATATGATGTTATGTTATTCTCTCCTGTTTACGCTGCAGATATCAAATAATTTATCTTCTTCTTTCAATGACATTGTGTTAAGATGCTTTAAACAAAAAAGGTCTTCAAGACAGAAGATGAACAAAGGCAACAAGCCAAAAAACTGGCAGATTTATCTAAACATAAACCAAAAGAGATCAATATCTAAGACACTTACTAGACTGGGTTTAGCTACAGGACAATCAGACAAAGGGCAAACAAAACTGAGGGCTCATAACGTGCTCAAGGCAACTCAGAACTCGCTCCAACTTGTTAAAAGCAGTTGTCCATGTTGGAAATACATGTCGGAAATTCATTTCAGAGCTCCGGTTTGTCCTACTTGACGTCAGTCAAGGTCAAACATGGCAGCCTTCATCGTTAATGGATGAATTAAATTATTATTATTAAGTGTTTGTTGACGTTTTAACATTTTAATCATTTGATGTGTAATTATGCAATATATGTTTTTATCATTGACAGACGTTTCCTCTCCTCTCTTCTTCATAGATTTCCAAAAGATGCAGAAATGGCTGCTGCAGATATTTTTGTATTCACCAATGAGCCAAAATATGTCGAACTTCCTGAGTTAACTCACAGCGTGAACACATGATGTCGCAAGTTGAAACTTCCCAGTTCTGTGTTCTGTGTGTCTTGAACGCAGCATTAAATACACAGGAGGAAACAATTAACAACCAACACAGGTACAACACAATCAAGAATAATGGGATGTTGTGTGGCTCCTGGTGTTGTGCTCCACAGTTCTCTCCTCATGTCTCTCTGCCGCCTCCTCCTCCTCCTCCTCCTCCTCCTCCTCCTCCTCCTCCTCCTCCTCCTCACAGCGGACCTTTCTACTTCCTGAATAAATGAGGACAGGTCAGGATAGAGGTCAGGGTGTTTGACTCCCAGCCGAAAGGTTCTGTGTTTGATCCCCAATGTCCACAGTCTACCTGGAGGCATCCTTATGCAAGATGCCCCCTAACCCCTACCTGCCCCTTTGTGAAAGGTATCTGAATTCACTGCTTGGAGTAAATTCAGCTTGGGATTCAAGTTGCTTTGAATAAAAGCATCTGCTATATAGAAGGCAGAATTTTAAAAAAAATGTGCGGAGGTCATTCGGGTCATCCGTCAAAGGCAGTTCAGGCACACAGTAGGAGAGCGCACCATGTTACCACTCTGGAGGAGAGCCAGCTCTTGCATTTACGCTGCCT
Source organism: Merluccius polli (assembly GCA_030340625.1). Lineage (NCBI taxonomy): Eukaryota > Metazoa > Chordata > Actinopteri > Gadiformes > Merlucciidae > Merluccius > Merluccius polli. The sequence goes on along the minus strand of JAOPHQ010001626.1, from coordinate 7,524 downwards.
CTGGTTTGGCCTATGATACGTGCATGCAGAATGTGCATGTTGTACATGCATGCAGAATGTGCATGTTGTACATGCATGCATAACGTGCATGCTGTACATGCATGCAGAATGTGCATGCAGCACCTAGACATGCACATTCTGTCTCTGTTTCTCCATCCACTGTGTTGTAATCTACTAGGGGGTCAAACTACCGCATAGAACATCGATCATTTAAAACAAAATCATTACTAATCTTCCGAAATGTAAAAAAACAACAACACAGACACACACATCCATGTACACACACAAAAGGAGACACACGCACACTTTTCTGCAAGTCCTCTCCTTCCTCACGTGCTAAGCAGGCGGCTACATCAATTAGCGCCGTTAGCATGACTCCAAGGGGAGCAGTACACCAGCGCTAGCAGATTAGCGTCGCTCAGCTAAGCTCCTCATCCACTCTAATGGGGGATGGTAACAGGAAGCTAGCACATGGCTAGCTCCAGATGGCTAATCATGCAAGAGCAATACAGAAACACATCCAAGACCTAATGTACTGAAGCAACATATTTATATAAATGTATTTGTATATATATATATATATATATATATATATATATATATATATATATATATATATATATATATATATATATATATATATATATGTGGGTGTGTGTGGGTGTGTGTGTGTGTGTGTGCCTGCGTGTATGCGTGCATGTCCGTGTTTGTATATGTTTGCATGTGTTGTTGGCAATACTGAGCGGGGCGAGTCAGCATCAGAATGAATGAGAGAACGGGAAGAGAGAGAGAGCGCGGGGGGGGGGGGGGGGGGAACCCTAACCCTAGTCAAGTAGCGCCAACACAACACGTAACATTAACACGCCGTAATGTTGGTCATGGTAGTAGAGCTGTAGGCATTAAAAATACATTAGCTACAGAACCACTTCAAACCTTATTTACAAGACATGAAGGACAGCTTTAGAGAAATGAGACAGAGGAGGAGGAGGAGGAGGAGGAGGAGGAGGAGGAGGAGGAGGAGGAGGAGGAGGAGGAGGCGGCAAGGGAAGAGGAGCGGGAAGGAAGAGAGAGGAGGAGAGGAGAAAGGGGAAGAGGAGAAGGAGGGTAGAGGAGGAGAGGAGAGGAAGAGAAGGAAGAGGAGAGAGCAGTATAAAGGAGGGAGAGAGAGTTTATGTTGGAGATATTTAGTATATTCACGTTTCGCTGCATGAAATATATTCTCCAACACAGAGACACCAGGGTCAATGTTGAGCCTCCACACGTGTTGTGTGGACTTTGAATGTGCCTTGTGTGTGTGCGTGTGTGTGTGTGTGTTGTGTCTTGTACAAAAAGAGAGAGATAAAGTTAAAAACAGGGATTGGTGTGTGTGTGTGTGTGTGTGTGTGAGTAAGAGAGAGAGAGAGAGAGAGAGGGGGGGGGGGGGGGGGGGGGGGGGGGGGTGAGTGATATCATGCACTACTAACATGCACAGTGCTGTCTGTTAGAGGACTTTGATCTGTGTGTTGGAACACAGAGCGTTTGAATGACAGTGAAACCACGGCAACAAGACGGATGTCTGGGCCCCTCCCGCTCCTCTTTCATCTCAGCCCCTCTCCTCCCCTCTCCCCCCCCCCCCCCCCCCCTCCCTCCCTCTCCATCTCTCCCTCCATCCCTCTGTTGTCTTCTCTCATCTGGACATCCCCCCCTCCCTCTTTTTTCAAACTCACTATCAATCTCTTCCTCTACGGCCCTTCAAGACATTTCTGTTTTCCTTCACTCCTTTCTTCTCTCCTTTCCTTCGTTTCCCCCTTCCCTCCTCCTTGCTTCCTTCCCTCCTTCTTTAACTGTTATGACACTTAACCTACTCTCTCTCTCCCCCTCTCTGAAGGGATATTTAGTAAATAGAGGAAGATAAGGAGAGAAATGATGAAAGAGGGGGAGAGAGAAAGACAGATAGAGAAATTATATAAAACAGAGAAAAACAATGAAAGAGGGAGACGGAAAGTACGATAACAGGACATGAATAAATGAAAGAGAGAGAGAATAATGATGGCACAAACACACAGTGACCAGATATGTGTCTTTACTTCTGTTAGAAAACACAGAGAGAGGCGAGAGAGAGGATAGGAGGGACAGAGAGACAGAGAGAGAGAGAGAGAGAGAGAGAGAGAGAGAGAGAGAGAGAGAGAGAGAGAGAGAGAGAGAGAGAGAGAGAGAGGGAGAGAGAGAGAGGGTGATTAATTGGGCATTTCTCTCTGGCTCAGAGTAACAAATTAATGTAATTGTTAATGGCTTCCAGATAAGCAGTGTGTGTGTGTGTGTGTGTGTGTATGTGTGTGTGTGTGTGTGTGAGAGAGTGAGTGTGTGTGCGTGTGTGTGTGTGTTTGTGTGTTTAACATGAAATTGTTTAACCTTTGAATGGATATATTATTGAGTTCTATTTAAGTGTTATTTTCCTTTGTGCGACAAATGAAGCACAATAAGCTAGTTTAAACATTTATCAATAAGCATTCAATTAACTTTGAATTTGCAGAAAAGACAGAATAGGCAACCCAGTCTCACGTCGAAACGTGTAATAGCTACGTTGGTCCACAGCGCAAAACGTAGTAGTTTCACAATAACGGCTCTGACATTGTGAGATGGCTACGTTTTTTTGGCCTATTCTTTTCTATTGGCCTGCGTCCGCGTCACGTGTCTGATATTCCTTTTATTCTCAGTGGAAAAATGCAATAGTTTCTGCATTAAAATGCGTTTTGGTAACATTTATAGTGAGAAATGTGCATTTTATTTTCATAATCTTCGTTGAGTGAATGTATATGATGTTTAGTTTGTTAGTTATTACGAATTATTCCTGCCCAATCGGTACTGCGTGTGTGCAACTCTTGACAAAGATGCTGCGTAGAATGACTTGGGAATAAGATAGAGACCTGAGGTGTCTTTTATATGAATCAGGGCATTAAACTCTACTAAAATTATACATTTGGAGAATATAGCCCAGCAGGAAGTGATGTAATTGGAGGGTGACCTTGAGGTCAAGTACACTTTGGAGTGAGCTAGGGACCTGGCGTCTCTTTTATATGAAAGAGGGCCTAAAGGACATATAAGATTATCAATCTGGTGGCTCTAGCCCAAACTGGAAGGGATTCAAATGGATAATTCAGAGGTCATCAAAAGAGTAATAGGGGCCTAAGGAGGATCTAGCCCAACAGGATGTGACTGAATAATCTGCCTACACATCGTGCTCCGGGACACGATTCAATTTTCGTGACAATAAGCACGACAAAGCGTGATACCGGGTCGGAGCAAGTCAGCAAAATCGGCGGCCATAACGCTCCGCTTCTGAAACGGGAGGGAGCGTTTGGCTGCGGTGTCATGGCGACTATTCTGTGAGCCGTCTCACTTCTTCTTCATCTTTGTTGAGAGTTGCACATGCGCAGTACCGATGGGGCAGGAAGAATTTGTGATAACTAACAAACTAAACACCATATACAGTACATTCACTGAACAAAGATTATGAAAATAAAATGCACATCTCTCACTGTGAATGTCATCAAAACGCATTTTAATGCCGAAACTATAAACTATAAAAATATTGCATTGTCCACTGAGATTAAAAGGAATATCAGCCATTTTCACAATGTTAGAGCCATTATTGTGAAACTACTACGTTTAGCGCCGCGGACCAACGTAGCTGTTACACGTTTTGACGTGAGACTGGGTTGGAATAGGACAGAAAAATGAAGACGGACAGAGAAGGGCAGAATAACAAGTACAGATTATGAAAGAAAGAGAGAGAAAGATATAACGAGATGACAAGAAATGGCAACAAAGTGAGAACTTATAGAGAACTTAATAAATCCTAGATAAAAGGAAGAGAAGGAGGAAGAGTTGAGGAAAGGAGGAGAGAGCAGCAGGGGCGGAGGTGAAGGTTGAACACATCGTTTGAGTGCTGAAATGTATTTTTGCGTTGGTGCGTTGCTTTTAGGGGAAGGTTGTAGAGGTGTAGAGAGAAGACAGATATCATTATACGCTTGGCTCCTGGATTTATCTATTAGTCATGTTGTCTTATGACCCTCATAGCTGAGGTTTGCTTTATTTTCAGATAACAGCATGGCTAGGTCTCATCGCCGCTCTCAACGAATGCCCAACTCCTCAACTCATTAGCTTTCATCATTCCGTGGATATCGTGTCAATAATTAGTTTGCCTTCAGCAACAAGTTTACCATGCACCCAGAACTTGCCTTCAAAATAATAAATAGAAAAATATTATTTTGAGTCGTCCTTGAAAGTGATTTTGCTACTCTGACATTGGCATCCGCTGGTCCACAGACACGGTGCTTGTAGCTCAGGAATGCATGAGAAATTCACAGAAGTTGCATTTTCTGATAGTTACAACAAGATTTGTTTAGTTCCAAAAATATGAATCAACCCCCTTATATTTTAAGGATATCGCAAGTGGCCGTGGTATAAGCGTGGTTGTGAATTATCCTTTGCATAATATACAGTACACTACACCACAATATATTATGATATCATAACATATCGAGATACAAATAGACATTCATAAACCTATGAATGATAACAGAATGACATTATTCACATCATGATCATGATATCACAACATATCGTATATCCTGTGAATTCATGACATCCTACATATGATCCCATTCCATCATATCATGTCGTCATAACGACCTGGTGTATCTAGTCCTCCTGGATCTTCCTTGATTTCTCCTTTTCTGTTAAAAGCAGAGTTTCTCTTCCAGTTTGCCAGAGTACAGACAGCAAATTCCTCAAATCAGTCAGCTTTTATCTCCTGTTAAAGGGACGAACAAAATGTCCCTTTTTCTCTAAACCTCGATTCCTGTGACTTGGCACACACAAGAGATATCAGCCTTGGGTTTTTTTCAGTTGTTACAAAGGGTCCCCATCCCCCCCCCTCCCCTCTACAGCCATGGTGTAGAGGGGGCTCTCTCTCTCACACACTAGCTTGTTCTACCAGACAGAGAGAGAGAGAGAGAGAGAGAGAGAGAGAGAGAGAGACG
>JAOPHQ010001625.1:0-18105 GCA_030340625.1 Merluccius polli | reverse complement strand
CTCCTCTTAACCCCAGTTCACGCTGGACCGGGCCAACACTGAAGAGTTCTATGAAGTTTACAAAGGAGTTGTCACGGAGTACCCTGTGAGTACTCATACCGTAGCATGAGTTAGTTGTTTTGTTACTACAGATTGTGTTTTTTTTTATGTTGGGCATAGATTAATTTCTTTAATCTAGATTAATCTAATTGTAATCTTGGAATTAATCTAGATTAAAATGGCTCATTTGAATTCTGTCGAAGGCATTCATAATATGCGTGTGCTACCTAAATAATGACTAAAAATAAGTCTGCACGATTGTTGACCGGAGGGGGAGAGGTGCGCGATTGTTGACGGGGGGGGGGGGGGGGGTCAGTAATGACACCGCGAATACGGAAGTTTATCATCTTTTTTTAAATATATATTTTTTAAGAGGCCCCTGATTGGCCGAGGCCCCGGGCTGAAGCCCAGGTAAGCCCGTGCATTAAGGCGCCACTGCCCAGACCTACGACCGACGGGGGGGGGGCAGCCCGTTCTCATCCCAACTCGTAATGTACTGACGATTTGTCACGCCCCTAGACTGACATTGACGCAAAAGGTACCGTCCCGCGTCTGTGTGAAACGATCTGGGTTCTCATAAACCCATTTGCGTTGGTAAGAGACGAGCAGAGTCTACAGCGTCCGCTCGCAGAGCAGAGTCTACAGCGTCCGCAGTCTACTGTGAAACAATTCACTCCAAAAAGGGTTAGCGTTAGCGTTAGGCTTATGGTTAGGGTTAGGGTTAGCGTAATGTATCACCGTGACCGGGTTATTATTGGAGTGAATGTAAGTCTCTTACCACCGCGAACGGGTTTATGAGAACCCAGATTGTTTCACACAGACACGGGAGGGTACCTTTTGCGTCAATGTCAGACGTCTAGGGATGTGACAAATCGCCGGTATATTACGAGTTGGGATGAGAACGTGTTGGGGGGGGGGGGGGGGGGGGGGGGTCGCCGGGCAGAGGACGCAGCCGTTCCGCAGCGCAGCCGTTCCGCGGCGCTTACCTTCCTTGGTGGAAATCCGGTGTAGACCTAGCCTGGCAAGCCAGACCTACATCAGAAAGATGTAAGGTCTGGCGCAGCTCCATTGACAGTGTGGGCGGGATAAACAGTTGTCTTTCAAGTTCCCTCTGCACGCAATAGGATAGCGCTACAACCAATCAGAGCAACGAAGAAGGTGACGTAGTCAGAGCCGTCGCTCTGACTACGTCACCTTCTTCGTTGCTCTGATAATAATTAATCAAAACTCCGAATACATCTTTATTTTCGAGGAAAGACTTCAGTGCCGTTCTTTGTTCTTTTCTCAAATAAAATGTTAACTTCAAGTCTTGAAGAGTCGCGGCCAAAGCCGAGTGAAAGACAGCCGTTAGCCAGCAGCAGCAGCCATTGTTTACCTCTAACACGGAACCGTCGCAACTCTGTCGTCATGGTAGCCCGGCTCCTCACGCTGTGATTGGTCTGACATACTTTGTGTTTCCAGCACCAAAAAGCCGACGGAGCCGTGCTAGACCTACCTAGCTGCCAAATAAATTTGCTGCCGCTAGGGGGTGTCTAGAGTTCTAGGCTAGTGTAGACCCAGCTCCCAACCCAACTTTGAGAATAGATTAACGGCGTTAATTTTTTTATCGCGCGATAAGAGTCTTGCGTTATCGCAGCGCGTTAACGCCGATAACGGCCCACCACTAGTTTTTTTATTGTAATACTAGTGCAGTGCCCGTTCAAAACGTGCCTGTTCGGAACGGACCGACTGCTTGGCTTCCGCTATTATTGCTGGTTGCAGCTTTCTGGAGAACCGCTCATCCAGACAACTTCCCACTCGACCCTGAGCTGGGGTCCTCAGCGATACACCCGCCAAGTGTGTGAAGTCCATCGGATGAAGGGTAGTCGAGAAAATCGAGCTGTAGTTTAACTTTAGTTGATCTTTGTTAGCTGTAGTTTAATGTGAAGTTTATCTTTATGTTAGCTGTAGTATAATGTGTAGTTTATATTTATGTTAGCTGTAGTTTAACCTGTAGTTTATTCCTAACAGAACATGGTGTCTGAGTTGTGTTCTGGACCCTGCATGGCCCTGGAGGTCCGGGGCTCCGACACGCCCAAGACCTTCCGGGACTTCTGTGGGCCGGCCGACCCGGTGAGTCCAGACTTCTACACCCCCAGCTATACACTATACTACAAATCTATACCCCATACTACACACTGTACACCATACTATACACTATACACCATACTACACATACTACAGTATGGTGTATAGTATGGTGTGCTAGCGTGTGTGTGCGTGTGCATGCGTGCATGTGTGTGTGCTGCAGGGCTGTGTTGGTGCATCATGTGATGGTTACCGTGGTTACGATAACAATATGACCTTCCTATTTTCCGCGTTTTAATAAAAAGCTCACTTCGCACTCTGATACAAGTAGAGCATGACAGCGTTGCTCCTGTAGCCTGTAGCCCCAGTAGGAGGTGGTTGTTTAGTTGGTGTGCTGTATGATATTTATTATATGGTTTGATACAAGCTGTACGTGAGAGGTGATGAGTAACATGATAAGTTATGATACGATACATGATGTAGGGCTGGGCGACATGAAAAATGTATTATCATGGATTAACATGCTATCGATAAATATCATGATATGCTGATTCATTCAAAATACCGTCTAAAAAGCTTAACTAAGACATTGAAGTATATGGAAATGTAAAGTGTGGTATCCGACTAACAAAGTTTCAAACCTCCTATTTTGATTATTTAAGGCCATATCTTCTTATGGTCAATAATTTAGACTATAAAACGGTATCACGACAAGTCGATATCTTACACCATTCAAAGACGATAAACAATCAGATTGAATTATTGCCCAGCCCTAATATGATGAGAAATTATATGATTTATGGTATGAGATATATGATTTGCGATAGGATTTCTGAATATGACATGATAGTGTGGTGTGGTGTGAGGTTGCACAACAACTCGGGGATCATAAGGGATTGTGTTTAAGACGAGGTGTGTGCGTGTGTGTGCCTTTGTTTGTGCGTGTGTGCATGTGACAGGAAGTAGGAAGTTATCTGTTGGGCTACAGTTGGCCAGGTCACATGACTCGGCTCAATAAGTGGCCCCATTCTGCCAAGCTGGCCCCACTCTGCATGCAGCCAGCCGTCATTACGTCTGGTCAATGAGCAAATAGATATCGATCATATTCATAACCTGCATTGTAATGCTGCTATTGTTCTTCTTCTTCGACTGGTATTATTAGCAGTTGGCCAAAGATAAGGGGTCACAGCTTCACTGAAACAACATTTTTATTTAAATAGTTAAAATAATAATCTACATCTCATTATATGCTGTATATACACAGGTTTCTGTTCTTAAATAAACCCTTTAAAGCACTTTGTAAGACAAGTTTTTAAAGGTGCTATATAGATAAAGTGTATTATTATTATGAGTACTATTTAATGGCACAGTCAGGTTGATAAATCTTCCTGTTAAAATGATAAACTTGTCCTCTATCCGTTAGCTAGTTGCCCATTAAGTTGTCTGGTCTCTGTGACAGCGAGGTTTGCTGTTAAGCTCCTGCTCCAAGGTTACCTCCTCACAGTGTCTTGGCCTGGACGTTACTACAGTAACCGGTGAAGTCACGCGATTTATGCATACTCTAATCTCCAGGGGGCCTGGCAGCACCGGTGCTCACCAGCCCCCCCAGAGGTCCCTGGGGGAACCGCAGCCGTGTGAGAGGTTCAAAGCCGCTGCCGCCGCCAGTAGTGGAAGTTGGAGATAAGAGGTTCTGGAGCACTCTGACACCGTCTTCTTGGCTCGACAGATAGGAGATAAGGCCGCTAGCGGGATCCTTTAATGACCGGCTACCGACAGCAACACATGCGCACGTTATCATTCCTTTGAAAAGAATACTCTGTTCTTCTTCCAAAATCCAATTTGTCAAGACACAGACGACCTCGGGGCGTTCCCACAAACAAAACCGATATAGTTCCTCCCTATCGGTTTTGATGTCCCCCTAATCCTGAGCACTGCTGGAACTATGGATTGTTCTATTTAAAGTTACGGGGGAGTACAGTTTGAGATAAGAGGAGTAGGTGTTTGGATCAGATCTTTTTTAAACTGTTCTACAATCAACACAGACACTTTGTGTGTGGATAAAGCAACGTTGTAGCTTTGACTCAATTCTCCATTGAGTTTAAACTGCTCTCTACCGGAACAACAGTATTTCAACTGCTGGAACTACAGTATTTAAAGTGCTCCCTAGAACTACAGTATTTTAACTGCTGGAACTACAGTATTTAAAGTGCTCCCTAGAACTACAGTATTTTAACTGCCCTCTACCAGAACTACAGTATATCAACTGCTCTCTACCAGAACTACAGTATTTCAACTGCTCTCTACCAGAACTACAGTATATCAACTGCTCTCTACCAGAACTACAGTATATCAACTGCTCTCTACCAGAACCAGAGTATTTCAACTGCTCTCTATCAGAACTACAGTATTTAAACTGCTCTCTATCAGAACTACAGTATTTAAACTGCCTCTATCAGAACTGGCCTGGTTGTGCTTGCTCTATGGTATCAGTATCTATTAGCTATTAGTTACTATTTAGTGTTCTTACAAGACATCCATGGTTGATCCATGTTCCAGTAAATCGATGTTTGAGCAGTTTGCCAGCAGTAGAGAATAGGTACCACCACCACAGCTACATGTAGAGTCCATTGTTCCCCAGAGGACAGTACATATGCTAACGCCTCGCCCCTGGGTCCCCATCACATTCAGATCAACCTCATCTGCACTTCATTCATGTCACAAACAAGAAAGAGACGGCTCAGACATGAGGGAAAAAAGAACTGTCTGATCCACTGTCAGTGTCCAGTGGGTCAAGCTAATGGTATCAATCAAGCTAGTGGTATTGATCAACCTCATTGTATTGATTAGGTGAATAATAGTAGCAGGCTGATATTGTTAATCAAGCTAATAGTATTGATCAAGCCAATAGTATTGATCAGGTGAATACTAGATTTAATCATGTTTATAATATTGATTAAGATAATATTAATTATTATCCTAATATTTAACCTAATATAACATTTGATATTATATTTATATACATATAATATTTTCCGTAGCTCTGGTGTCCAGTCCTGGTTCTGGTCCAGTTCCAGGTCCCTCCACTCTGACCAGCTACTTACCCGCTTGTTTTCCCATTCCTGAGAGTCCAGACCAGATCTGAAGGACTTATGTCATTATTCTGAACCCCTTTGCGTAACTAAACTGCCATCTAAGCTATTCCTTCTCCTGTTCCCATTCCTCACGTGTCTCTGGACGCCCACAGCAGACATCGTGTTGTTGTGTGTAGAGGCTGTAAAGGCTTTATGACCTCAACACACTGCGTCCTGTCTTGAGTTCATAAACCTCTGGAGGTTATTACTTTATGATGGAAAACAATATGTATACAAATTAGAGTAGAGTCAGTCGCTAAGCTTGGTAAGCAGCTGTATCAGCGATAGCGATGTCCAGGTACACGAGATGAAGAAGCAGCAGCCGCCATGTGGATAACTTTAACATGGGCGATAGCTCACGGTGTGACAGTGGAGGGGGGGGTGCTTACACGCTTGTCATTCATACCCCCTTCCATGTTGACAAGATGATGGAATAGTCTAACGTCAGAACAGAGTGAACATAAACCTGAACAACCTGGACGAGAAGCCAGGCCCTGTGGGGGGATCGTCTCTCCTCCCAGACAACGGCTTAGCAGCAGAAGACAAAAGAGCCGTTGACCTTGTGACTGAAAGGCAACGTTCCCGTTTTAGAATGCGTCCGTCATGTGGCCGAGGTTGATGTGTAATGCAGACGTGTCCTTGAGCGTGGGTCACCGTGTAATGAAGACACGCGCCACACCTCGGATGGGCGTCTGGCTGGGGGGGACCCGGAAGTCCTTATGGGGTCTTTGAAATGAACTGCCATTTTATTTACTTTAAAATCTCCCTCTCCACTGGGCTGCAGCAATCTGACCTCTGAGAAGGACTTTGACTGACAGGAGGTCAGCTTGGCTAGCTAGCTAGCCGTGTCATGGATATTGCTTGGTTGTATTTTGATGCTAGCTAGGTACCCTGGTGACCTTGTTATCATTGCAGTCCAATCTCGTATCATGCAGTAGTTTAGACTACAGTGTTTGATGCAAATACATGTCGAGATCGGTCAGAGATTTCAGAGACTTTTGTCATTTCTTTACGAAACCACAGTTGACATTTTAAACTTGTAGCTTGTATCCTGTGTTAAGATGGTGGTTGACTCAATGCTGAAGTCTGTGTAGTACAGGATGAGGTTTTCTTTGCCCACACGTGTAGTCATGTGCCGTCACGTAAGGAGTCTATGATATGTAACCAATTGTTGTATATAATAGGCTCAATTTCATCACCTACACTAGACCCATATTCCAGAGTGTATTGTCTTACTGTGGTAATACTGGGGGTTAGATTCCCACTGGCAGAGCATTGCCCCTGGGGCCACCCATGCTAAGAAGATATACACTCACGTTATTGTAAGATACTTTGGATAAAAGCACCTGCCAAATGGCATTTTGTTATTATTCATGTTTGATGAAGTGTTGTTAGGATGATGGATACTTAATTGACATTGTCCTATTTTCAGATCCTTTATGAATGCACATTTTAGTCTCGCAGGCCTCTGGACATAACAAACTGTCACTCAACAGGAGATCGCTCGGCACTTGCGACCGGCGACGTTGCGCGCGCTTTACGGGAAAGACAAGGTTCAGAACGCCGTGCACTGCACCGACCTCCCCGAGGACGCCGTGCTGGAGGTAGGTGGCCGTCACCCCCTTCCCACGCACATTCTCCCACCCTCATGCACACTACCGCGCTGTTTCACATGCCGTCACCCAACGCACACGCACACTCAAGCGTTTCTTTTGAAACCAGCGGCGTCTGAGACGTGCGCTCAGTGCAGCGTTTCATGCCTTGTTGGGAAGCGGGTCTCATGACTTCCCCTTGTGGGCTGGGGGGGGCGGTGGGGTGGGCACCACAGATCACACTGGACGGGACCAGAGAGAGGGGAGAGGGGGGGGTGATGTGAAGCGAGCCATTGTTTGGCCTACTGAGCGGGCGTGATTCATTAGGCGCCATTGTTCAGGGTAGCTCCTGATCCGTGGAGCGGTGGTGGACAAAACGTGTCCTTGTTAATCATTAAGCCTGGGACTGGGCGGGGGGGGGGGGGGGGGGGGGGGTTGGAAATCACATTCCCGCTGGGTAGTTCATAGTAGCTGCAAAGGTCGCTCCGAGTACCACACTTCCTCCCAAAAGTACCATGAGCACCGTGTTGTACATGCATGTACCGATGCTCCTGGACCTCCCTTCTGGGATTCATAAAGTACATCTCATCTTAATGTAAAGACTAAAAACCAGCCGTCAATACCTGACAATACTGCAATAACGCCGCGTGTGTACTGTGTAAACATGCATCACCGATATCAAGTAAAAGGGCTTTTTCTCCTTCTTTCAGGTGCAGTACTTCTTCAAGATTTTAGATGGTTAAAGCAAAAAAAAAAGTGTTAGAAAATCACTCCTGAATGTGTTTATTAAGACTTCAGCACAGGCTCATTTCTCTGTTTTAATGATTTCAGTCTCACCAGATTAAATAAAGTGACAAGAGTAAATGGTGTGATGTTCCACGCAAACTCTTACACCAACTTGACATCCTACTACACGGGGCACTGCGTTGCTCGTTATGTTCTCTTCACCGGCCACTTTGGTGTTGCATTCGTACGTTACACTTTTTCTCTTTGCAAAAAAAATAAATGTACAACTGCATAAATATAAAATTCTTCAACCATGGAAATGGCTAAAACATTCGATAGAAAGTTACATAACATCATGTGATGTCTCCAGCAAAAAACGAAACAAATCTAAAATCAAAAAACAAAAATAAAAGATTTTAAAAGCATTGAGTTGCCATGTTTGGACAGAAGTGATACTCTTTCACACTGGACCCACTAAGTTTACTTTTTTTTTTTTTTAAGAAGTGGGAAATCCCACGCTCAGAAAGTGAAAATCCACACCGTGTTTTGGCGCTGTCAGGCCAGCATGGCATCTCTCGGGTTGTGATAACTGCTCATTAGCAGACGGTAGACCTGAAAAACTGTGTGGAGTTTGTACATTCTGAGCGTAGGATTTCCGGCTCCGCTTTGAAATTGGAATAAACAGAAGAATGGCGCAGAGCGGGGGGGGAAGGGGAGAGAGAGAGAGAGACTGTGGCCCACTGAACAAAACGGAGGGAGCGAGAGAGAAAACACACGTATACTTCAACATCATCTAGGAGGAACAGATTCCAGGGAGTGCAGTCCTTTTTTTACTCACACATGGGGAGAGTACCATGCCAGTATTTCAGTTAGTACGAGTACACAACATCCACACGCGCACGCTAAAATTAGCACACCTGCACACAGAACGAACACACGCACGCACACAGACACACCTTGGACCACTAAAGCTTAGCAACGACGTAAGACGGGAGGCTTGGGGAAGGCCAGTATAAGTGGCTAGACTACAGCACTGAACACTCCGAAAATATATATATATATATATAGAGAGAGATAGAGAAAGACAGAAGGGGGGGGGTGGGGGAGAAAGGAGTTGAGGAGGAAACCACATCGGGGAAGAGACACTGGAGACGGGACAGACAGCTCGTAGCTACATATCAGTAGTGGAATCGCAATTTACAGTAATAGGTGAACATGTCCCCCTGGCTCAAGGAATACTTCTCATTTACATTAGAATAAATATTGTGTATTGCTAACTCCTGTAGTTCTAACCCCCTTCGACATACACAGAAAAAAGCTAGTGTAAAGCACACAGATTAACATGTTTTTTTAGGTCTTGTATAGCGTGAACGTTTCGTTTCAAGACTAGTCATGTTTTTTTTGTTTTAACTGGAACTCTTTTTTTTTTTTACTTTTTTCTTTTCGTTTTAATTTCTAGAACTGCATTTGAAAGGGCGCGGCGAGAGGCGGGAGAGGGGCGCTGGTGGTCGGGGGGGGGTCATAAGGAGATGGTTATCTTGACGTCGAAGCGACCCTGGTAGCGGTCCTTCTCGCTTGTGTCAATGTTGGTGCCGTACACACGGCACTCGATGCGCACGTCCTGCTTCATGGTGAGGTTGGTGAACTGGACGGCCACCAGGGGCTGCAGGTACTGGGCGTGCAACAGCTTGCCGTAGTACGGGTAGTACTGCAGGGGGAACCCGCCGCCGAAGCCAAAGTACTTGATCTCGCCGACGAGGCCCTCCTCCCCTTCTCTCTGCAATAGAAAACGTGCGCATGCCGGGTGTAATAAGATCACGATTTCAACTAGATTATTTACATGGTTGATTCAGCTGACCATTTTTTCGATTGTTTAGTCTACAGAATGTCATAAATAATAGCAAAAGTCCAAAGTGAGGTCTTAAAGTTGAAAAGACAATCGCACAACAACGTCCACCCCAATGAGTGAGTGTACTGTGCCTTTGGATCATTTACTTTTCCAAGATACACTCTTGAGAAAGAGTTTGAAGAGTAGAAAGACGGGTCAGAAATGACTACTGTACCTTGTTAGTGCAGTGCAGAGGGATCAGGTTGGGCTGCATCCTGGCCTGCACGGCCTGGGAGACGGACTGGTTGTTTAATTTGGGCTGGAGGGGACAGACGTGGTGGACGTTATTCAACTCTAGCTTGCTGAGCACCATGGCAGTAAGCCTTCAACATTACTTGCAACATGAAATCGTTCATTTCGTCTGTAATTTTGTGTCATTCCTAACTAACCACCCATCTTGTCTTATCTTACAACAACATGAAATATCTTGTTTAGATGAATGCATGATTTGAATAAAATATGGCACTATTCTTTATATTTTAACAGGCGTACAAGTTTGAATCTTCAGTGATCATGCCAGCACACTGTGTACCAAAGTGTTTTTCAAATAACAGGATAATACTCATAATATGGCAATTAAATAAACCAAAACTGCTAAACTCTTGGACATTGGTCCACCAACAACGCAACACAGTTTAACAACATCCTATTTGACATTATAATGATGCCCCTAATATGTCACCGCCCATTTCTTGCTATGCTGAAACATGTCCTCGAACAAGCCGGGACAGGTGGGGGGCAGACTCACCCTGGGTATGAAATTGACGATCCTGTTGAGCTTGACAATGAGGCAGGGCTTGCCCTCCTTGAAGCCGAATGAGGTGTCTGTCATGCCGGAGCACGCCTCCAGCAGGTTGCGGGAGAAGCGGCACACGTTGTGCGTGGTCTTGTCTGGCTCCAGGTCCCCACGTATCTTTGCCCCTTCGGGTATGGCTGGCGGAGGAGCACACAGGGGACAGCATCAATAACCACACACACGTATGGCAGAGCATCAATGTGACGTGGTGAGGGCTGCAACTAACTATTTTCATAGTTAATCTAACCATCATTTTTTCAATGTATCCATTCATCATTTAGTCTAGAAAATGTCAAGAGCAAATGCCATCACAAGTTACCAGAGTCTGTCTGTTTTTGCTTGCTTTGACTGATTAGCAAATCTATAGATTTATCTGTCGATTGATTAATCGCCTAATGGTTGCAGCTCTAGACATGGTCACTGGTTCTTTTGACCAACCACAAGGTCGTATGTGGTGACAGAGCGTCGGCGGGGCACCCATAAGCACAAACATTCAAAGTAGAGATGTGATTTATACAGTAAAACATGAATTCAGTATGAATACATCACTAGTTAAGGATCCATGCGGAGGCAGGTTTTAGACAGGGGTGTCATCAATTCATGGGCGTCACTTGACTGAACATATTGACGTCTGATCACTGGTGAACAATTATATAATAATAATGATAGAAATCCATTCGAACACATGAACAGGTGTCATAAGGGTACTTGCATATATATTTTATATTATATTTATCTCCATATACATACCATATACTAAAATACAGTGTATATATACTTCACTTCCACATCTGTTGATCTTGGTAAAGATCAACAGATCATTGGTTTTATGCCTTGACAACTTCAAATTCTTAAAAAGATAGGCTACATGGTTTGTGTGATATAACCACTATATTTCTTTAGGAATGTACCACACTAAAGGCCTTTATACACCAGGGACAAAATGAAAAAGAGAAACGAAAATGCGGAATATTCGTTGACGAATATTCGCATTAAAAACTTTCACACCAAGACAGACACGAATAATCTCTCCATGCAGTCCAGCGAAAATTAAAAGTTTGCTGGTTCACGCTGGAGCAACTGTTTGATATGAGAGAGCGCAAGAAGAAGAAACAGAGCAGAAGAAGAAAACGTGTGTGTGTGTGTGTGTGTGTTTAAAGTGCAGTGAATGAATTAGCGTAGTGGTGGAATAATGACACTGCATGGCCTTTAACAGGCCTAGTCAGTTTATAATGGTCAGCCTATAGTACCTCTGGAGCTCAGTGGCTTGTTCAAGGAAAGACAGTGAGCCCATATGCCACGTCATTTTATTGGTTGGCTTTTTTTTTCGACATCCGAAATTCGCAGAAATCGATCAGATTCGGTGTGGATAGACTCAGAGATAGATGGGTTCCAATTTTTAAATTAATGTACAATTTATTTGCACTAATTATTCACGCCTGGTCTGAAAAGGCCTTAAGGCCATATGGTAAAATTTGAGTAATTTAAAAAATAACGTATTTCACCAAATTGGTGAAATAACTGTTTAACACAAAAAGAGCCACTAGATGACAGCCCCACAAACACAGCTTAAAAAATAATAATGTTTTTTTTTTCCTTGATCCTGCTTTTGAGTTAGATAATCGAAAGCTCATTTTGATCGATTTCGATTTAAAATCAAAATCGTGACACACACACGCACACGCACACACACACACACACACACACCAAATGTATACTAATATACAGTATAACAAATATATATAAATACTTCACCTCCACAGTCTTCAAAGATGCTATCCCGCTGGAGCTGGTCATCGTAGATTTTAAGGAAGTCGGTCATGGACTTGGTGTACTTGGTGTATGTGGTCGGGTCGTTCATGTTGAAGGAGATCTCGGACTTCTCGGAGCGTGGGGTGTGAGACAAACCTGCAGGGAGTCACACATACGGCGCGGGAGTCAATAAAGGACGCCACTTCCACAGTGGTACCAGATATACAGCAATACCAGGTATACAGTGCACAAACTTCAAAATAACTTTTCTATTCCGACATGGAAATATTACTCAACACATTACAGCAACAGATGTGTGACATTTGTGGAATTAGTGCTGAACACTATGGGGGGGGGGGGGGGGGGGGGCAGGAGGTGTTGCTGCAGTAATTTTCCACAGACAGCGTCCTCAACGCAGCATAGAGGAGGCGCGGCACAGACAGACAATGTGAGAGAAGATCTTTCAGGAGCTTCAAAACACGGAAATCCTCCCATTCAATGTCCCGGCGTGGAGGAAAAATCCTGCCGAGCAATGATGGAGAGAGAATCTCTCTCTCTCCCTCTCCCTCTCGAAACTTTCAGCCCTGTAGGGGGAGGGACTCAAACCGACAGCGCACGAGCGAGAGGGGGGAAAAAAAGCTCTTTCCTTTATCTGCCCACCAATGGAAACTCAGCCCAGATCCAAGCTCTCCACACCTACTTGTGTTGTGACTCCGTCGAGCCAGAGTCAGTTGACAGGGAGAGGAAATGGCCGACAGGGGAAACGGCAGGCAGGCTCTGGGCCGTACGCACAAAGACACTCTCTCCGTCTCTCTCCTTTACAATGCCTTGCTAAAAATACCCCCAGGGCCACAGCATGCGCCGAGCGAGCAAACACACACACACACACACACACACACACACACCTCTAGTCGTGAGCTTAGCAGGGGACGCAACACTGTTTACAAACACACACACACGCATGCACACACAAACTACCGCACCGACGTCTCCATGATTAATACTTTGGCCCCATATAGCTTTCCCACGCATGTGTGTGTGTGAAGAGAAAGAAAGATGAAGAAAAGAGGGAAAAAAAACTAATTAAATACACATTTGTTTCATTGAAGGAAAAAAAAAAAACAGTTCCCACCCACCAACCCAACAATCAAGTGAAACCGGTCTGACGTGACTTGGGCCCATGCTAACGCACTAGTGATGCGTTCACATGACAAATGGACGTTTGAGTTCTACAGAACACAAGAGTGTGCGCTGTTTGTACAACAGGCTCCACGGACTGCTGAGGGGGGAACCATTGACTGGCTGCGAGCAGTGAAGGACAAAATGGCCGAATCTAAGGTCAGACTCCTGCCAGCCAGCCAGCCGGCAGCAGCCAAATCACATCACAGCTCTCTCACTCACACGGCAGCAACAGGATGCATAGCAACAACACCACCTGACGAATCAGCATCATTTTGAATCTAAAGAGTATTTAACAATCCTTACATCCCAAGCAATTATGTGAAAACAATAGAAAGGACACAGACTGGTGAGCTTAGACAGAGGTGTGGAGCAGCACGTGTCATACAGTACTAACGAAGAGGTTAGGATCAGCAAGTGTTGTCAGTACTACACAGTGGTAAGGAGTTTATGTTGGAAAGTAAATAAGGTGTTTGGAGTAGTTGGTATTGACGAGTGGTTGTTGTAGCCAACTAGTGGTTATAGTAGCCGACTAGTGGTTATAGTAGCCGACTAGTGGTTATAGTAGCCGACTAGTGGTTGTAGTATCCGACTAGTGGTTGTAGTATCCGACTAGTGGTTGTAGTATCCGACTAGTGGTTGTAGTATCCGACTAGTGGTTGTAGTATTCGACTAGTGGTTGTAGTATCCGACTAGTGGTTGTAGTAGCCGACTAGTGGTCGTAGTATCCGACTAGTGGTCGTAGTATCCGACTAGTGGTTGTAGTATCCGACTAGTGGTTGTAGTAGCCGACTAGTGGTTGTAGTAGCCGACTAGTGGTTGTAATAGCCGACTAGTGGTTGTAATAGCCGACTAGTGGTTGTAGTATCCGACTAGTGGTTGTAGTAGCCGACTAGTGGTTGTAATAGCCGACTAGTGGTTGTAGTAGCCGACTAGTGGTTGTAGTAGCCAACTAGTGGTTGTAGTAGCCGACTAGTGGTTGTAGTATCCGACTAGTGGTTGTAGTATCCGACTAGTGGTTGTAGTAGCCGACTAGTGGTTGTAGTATCCGACTAGTGGTTGTAGTAGCCGACTAGTGGTTGTAGTATCCGACTAGTGGTTGTAGTAGCCGACTAGTGGTTGTAGTAGCCGACTAGTGGTTGTAGTAGCCGACTAGTGGTTGTAGTAGTCGACTAGTTATTAGATATTGAGGTAAAACCACTACAGTATTAGGTGCAACAGTAGTACGTATGAGGTGGTAAGAATGAGATTGTGTTAGACAGATCAGAGGAGGTGTTAGTGTTAGACAGTGGTACAGTAGGTACTGCTGGTGTTTGATCAAGTCAGTCTTCGAGAGTACATATGGTAAGGTAGAAAGGAGCTGGTGTTAGACAGTAGGTATGAGGAGGTGTTGAGTAAGTTGAGTGAGTGGGGACAATATGCTTATCTCCCGATTTGATACCATCATGATACTTGGGTGCCGATTCGATATGTATGGTCATTTTTAAGTTGCATTATACACTTGTAGAGACTGTATGAGGCATATTTTCAAAAACTATGTACATCACGTCAGTCAGTCTTTCTGACTGAAGGTCGGAAGGTTACATGCTACTGTTGATGTAGTGTACTGTAGTGTTAGTATGTATGATACGTAGGCAGTAGGTATGATAAGTATTAGACAGTAGGTATGAGGTACCTGGGGGTGCGACCCGGTCCTGGTAGGTGGGCTTGTAGTTGCTCAACGTGAGCAGCAGAGCCTGGATGGTCCCGATGAAGATGCCGGCCAGACATCCGTAGAATATCAGGTAGAACAGGAAGATTTTAACTGGAGAAGAAACCAGACAAAATGTACATTTCAGAAATGCAAGCGCCACCAACATGCTAACTCTTCATACAGTTGACATGTATTCCGCTGCTCTGGTGAAATGATTAACTTGGTCCTTGAGAACAGATAGGTCATTAAGCAAATGCATAACGCCGTTAATGTCCTACTTAGTTTTCCGTGGAAACCAAATCAATAAATGACCGCTTGTGTGTCCTGTTGCAGATGGTAATTCACTGTATAGTGAACATTCAAGAGCCAGTCCTTGAATCACTAACTAAAGCATTAAGCAATGTCATTTCAATGGCGTTAGCATAACTTGCTTTAAAGTCTGTTACTTTGTAATGCCACCACAATTAGGGTTTATACAACTATGAGCCATAATATTAGCATGGCATATTATTTCCCAAAAAACATTACAATTTATTGTTAATATTCCCAGGGTTTTGTTTTAAATGTAATGTACTTATTTATAATACTTAAGTGTACTTAAGGTGTGCTATTTAAGGGTTTAAGGGTCCAAAAAGACTGGAAGCAAATCAATGAGATACTGAGTAGTTTTGTTACGTCAATCTTAATCTCTAGGGTCGGATATGGCGAAAGTCATTAGTCTGTCACACAGGTTAAACAAACCATTGGCGTTGCCCTCATGGATGTGTAGTATCTGCTATCAAAATTATGCTAATTATGCTATAAGTATGCGAGTTTTGATCCTTATGTAGCCAGATATAAGATAAGATGTACTTTATTAACCCCAGACAGGGCATTCTGGTTACTGCTAGCAAAGGCCTCTACACTAGCAGTTCTAGTGGCCCGGGTCACAGTATACCAAGTGACCAAGTCTCAACTTTACTCACCATTACCAGAAATATTCGGTCCCCACCCATGACTCACGTTTCCAACCATACATTGCACAAGAGTTTGTGTCACTGGGAAATGTCTGTCTTAATAAAAGGGACTTCAACTCACCCTAAATTTGTAAGCATATGCTGTGTGTAAGCCGTTAGGCCTGTGTGAGAAGATTTCACGATCCAACTACATAAGTAATGAAGCACTACATTGTCTTTGTCAAACAGACATATTTTATGGTAGGACATCTTTTTTGTACGTTTTGTAAGTTGTGTTCAGCATGGCCGGCTAATGCTAATAGATGTGGTGGTACATTGTCATGACAATAGAAAGCTCCTAGTCTCAACTAGTTTGTTGACTTTAGTAGAAAAAGAAAAAGGCAAAGGGGTGGCTATGTAAATACGAACGGATAGTGAAAACATGAAAATGATGCATCTGCCCTGCTCAGGTAGGCTGTTGTAACTACTCTGTTATAAGCATAAGTGCAACAAGAATACATGGCCGTGTGGTCGACCTTTACCTCTTCTTAGACCTGTGAGGCCAAGACCATTGAGCGAGATCATTGTCACAAAGTTAGTTCCCTATTCATTCCTACTTGGAGTCTTGTTTGTAGGCCATTAACATGCAACAGATTGTCCAAGTGGGACAGTTGCAGAGTCGCAGGTCAGCTGTTTTAACATTTAAATTCAATCAATTGAAATGAAACTGGACCAAGTGGCCCACTGATGACACAACCTTAGGATCACTTTGAATGAGAGCACCTCCCCCACCCACACCGAGCTTCACAGCATCACCCACCTATCTCTCAATGTCTCTTCTCTCTCCCTCTCCGTTTCTCTCTCAATGTCTGTCTGTCTGTCACCCTCCCTCCCTCCCCCCTGCCCTGGCCCTGTATGTTTCGGCTACTTGTTGATTCCTATTCAGCTCATTCATTGAACCTCTTGAATCCTGAGTATGAGTCCTAGACGCAGGGCACATCCTTGTTGGTAACGCAGGGTCGCATCAGCCATTTTCTCTCGCGTCACGTCGATTCTCGTTGCGGGCAAACGACACACGGTTCGTGATCGCAGAACCGACATACGGGTCTGCGTCATTTCTCAATAACCCCCCCCCCCCCCCCCCATCCGCGTTAAGTCGCCTTTTTTCGCTTTTTTTCTTTTCTCTAACAAAACGGCTACTTGTTGCGTTCATATACATTCGGCAATTGCACAACTTTCCATAAATGCGGCGCGTGGTGACCGCGAGAAGAGGGGCACGGAGGTCGATAAGGGGAACCGGGATAACAAAATAAAAAATGTCCGCAGTCGACCTTGTGTTTTTTTTTTTTACACGGAGAGAGAGAAAAAAAAGGAAAAAAACTTTGTGATGGAGGAGGCCCCTGGGGACATGCGAGTCGTGATCCGCCAGCCAGCCGCCATGCGACGGCGCCGAGACGGAAGCGGCGACAACGTGTCGTGCGGCAACACAGAAACACACTTCGTTACGATAATCGCCAAGTCGTCGCTAATCACGAAACTCAAAACGTGTTTTCAGCAGGCCTGGAAAACACACACACACGGCCCGCCGTCGACGTACTGCGAGACTCAAATCAATCAATGCCGTTTTATGTCCTTGGTGGGGGGGAATGGCTTTATTTCACCACCTCTTTTAAACGAGCTTGTAGCACAGAAACAATGAGGCCCTCAACTTCAAATATTTGATTTTGGGGGAAAGAAAACCTCTGACAGGCCGACTGCCCTTCAAAATGACCTTTTTGACAAAGGACGCCTATTTTTTCGAAAGCTAATCGATAGTCGTGTGGCCTATAGGCCTAATGGAGTAATCTGTCCCCTATCACAGACAGAGGGGTTCAACGACTACTGCTCGTCAGTTATCTCACTTGGTCTCACACGGACCCCCAGACTAATACTTTAATTAAATGCACTGAAATCACGTCTCATCACCATTAACGCACCTTTTTTATTTCATTTGGATCGGCCCGACTTGTTGGGCTTACTGGATGGATACCTGATCCAACATTATCTTTGATTTTACCAGCCTTAGCAACACACACACACACACACACACACCTCATTGATAATTGGGAGTCACGACACTCGCGCGCGCGCGCGCGCGCACACACACACACACACACACACACACGCCAAAAAGCAAAAGTAGGATCTAACAGGTGCTGTTTCACACACGCCTCAATGAAGCGCCTCTATGTGCAGTGCGTGGTGTCGCCGTCCCCCCGGTGTGTGTTAATGTGTGCGGGGTGAGGGTGACCTCCACACGGGGTGTGT
>JAOPHQ010001624.1:17500-23837 GCA_030340625.1 Merluccius polli | reverse complement strand
CCTCTCACAACGCTTCAGGAGGAAGAAGATGAGACACTTTTACAATTAAGTTGCTGTCAGGACGCGGGCCCCGGTCGGCTTAAAGCGATAAATAAGGTTTGATATCTGTCAGGGGAGTCACGTGGGCCAACGTGAGATGACACGCAGAGATTGAGTTATCGTCCGTATGAGGAATATGTTGCGGGATAATATCTGACAGAATTCAAATTTAAGTCAGGAAATTGAATTAGCTTCCAGCTTCTGTTAGCAAATTAGATTGTGAATATTAGCTGGCAAGCCCCCACAGGGGCCGGGGCAGGCGAGGCAATCTGCTTTTAGTTGACAAGATACTCGGTGTTGACGCGGCGCTTACCCACCTACACTGCTGCAAAACTGTTCTTTTAAAAGCGTGTGATATATAAAATAGTTTAAATGTGTGCAATTATAATAAATGATTAAATAAACAAATGCAGTGTTGTGTTTCATTTTTGTCACGGCATTAAAACAACAATGTAAAAAAAAACAAAATTGCAATGCAATTTTAATACTGCACATTATACTTTAATATTGTAAACATGTATTATTAAAATATATAGCCTCCTACATGCTGATAAAACATAGATTATAGTCCGAAATGTGTGAAAACCTTTTTGCAAGACTCCTCCAGAGTATTTGTGGATTGATTAGTATTATTTTATTTTATGAATATTTATTCATTATTATTTTTTAATGTATTTATTTATATCAGGAATGCTATTGAGCTTCACTGCGGAAGGCTAACAGGCTAACAGGCTAAGCTTCGATTTACTGCTTGTCTCAAAGCAAACTGAATAGCTTTCCCCCTCTCATAACCGTCTCCATGCACCGCGAGGCCGCTAGGTGTGCTTAGTGACACGGGTTTCATTTCCACCCGTAAATAAAACCCAGCTGAAGTTGAGGTTTTTAAGATCAAACTGCCGTCATGAAAGTAAAACAACAGAGGAAGACGAACTCAGGACATCACAATCTGTCTATATTTGTATTTTCTTTTATCTTAAAAGAAACCTTTTAGTTTAGCCTTCTTCTAATCAAGTAGTGTCTTTTTATTGTCCCAATCTACCAACCTACCTGTCAAATATAGCTCTGATTTGCTCTTTATTGTTATATTAAACTCAAATTTGTTAAACTTAAGTTGTGTTTCTTGTTCTTGTTGTGTTGTTCCCCTTGTTAAGCACTTTGTACAAAAACTGCTCTATAAATAACGTTTGATTGATACTAAGAATATTACAAAACAGGCTTGGTTGATCCAACAGTGAATATCCCAAACATCTACACTGCGAACGCTGCTAAATTAATAAATGTATTATTATTATTATTATTAATATTATTATTGTTATTATTATTATTATTATTATTATTATTATTATTATTATGTATACATTGTGTATAATATTTAGTATTTCCTCCAGTCCTCCCTGTCAGCGTACACGGTGGACAGGAGAGAGGAGGAGCGGACGTGTGACCACCTGATGTTGGCCGCCAGACACCGAGACCATGTGACCGCCAACCAGCTCCGGCAGAAGATCGTCAACATCCTCAACAACCAGCAGGGGGGAGACCCCGCCCACAGGTACGATACCATGACCTCCATCCCGCACGCACAGGGTAATGTCCAGGGTAATGTGCTGTGTAATGTCCAGAGTAATGTGCAGGGTAATGTGCAGGGTAATGTCCAGTGTAATGTCCAGGGTAATGTGCTGTGTAATGTCCAGTGTAATGTGCAGTGTAATGTGCAGGGTAATGTGCAGGCTAATGTACAGGGTAATGTGCAGGGTAATGTGCAGGGTAATGTACAGGGTAATGTGCAGGGTAATGTGCAGGGTAATGTGCAGGGTAATGTCCAGTGTAATGTGCAGGGTAATGTGCAGGGTAATGTCTAGGGTAATGTCCAGGGTAATGTGCAGGGTAATGTGCAGGGTAATGTGCAGGCTAATGTGCAGGGTAATGTCCAGGGTAATGTGCGAGGGTAATGTCCAGGGTAATGTGCAGGGTAATGTCCAGGGTAATGTCCAGGGTAATATGCAGGGTAATGTGCAGGGTAATGTGCAGTGTAATGTTCAGGGTAATGTGCAGGGTAATGTGCAGGGTAATGTCCAGTGTAATGTGCAGAGTAATGTCCAGGGTAATGTCCAGGGTAATGTCCAGTGTAATGTGCAGAGTAATGTCCAGGGTAATGTCCAGTGTAATGTGCAGAGTAATGTGCAGGGTAAGGACCCACAATCTGGGTGAGGGCGTTTCAACCGAGCGGGGTTAAGCTGTGCAACCCTGGGCGCTCCACACTAGCTGGCCCTCCAGACCGAACGCACGCTAACACACGCTAACACACGCTAACAGCACGCTAACAGCACGCTAACACACGCTAACACACGCTAACACACGCTCACACACTAAGGGGCTGAGCGCAGCCCGGCGGCCGGCGGCTCGCAGGGCTGTGGGTTTAAGATCACCCCAGTAATGTCATTTTCCCAGCATCTTTTGGGGGTCAGCGTCGAGGTCAGCAAATGCAATTACAGCCTGGATTGGCCCGAGATCCCCCGGGACAGCTGATTGGCCGGTGGTCAGACAGGCTGTGGGAGGTGGAGGAGGAGGTGGAGGAGGGGGTGGAGGTGGAGGCGGAGGGGTTGGAGGTTGAGGGGGTGGATGGAGGGTTAAGGGGTTTGGGGGGGGGGAGGCTGTTTGTGAGCGGTTGTCCCAGTCACACATGGAGTGTGTGTGTGTGTGTGTGTGTGTGTGTGTGTGTATATATAGAGTGTGTGTGTGTCTGTCCCAGGAGTCCTGTTAAAACAACACAGCTCCGGGCGGCTGCCAAGCTCACACTTCCCTCCAAAACCTGCACCGCCGTTACCATCCCACGTTAACACACACACACACACATGCACACGCACACGCACACACACACACACCCTTACTTCTCAGAGAATGGGATTGTTTATGTATTAGTTATTTTGTCTGTCTGTTTTTCTCTTTCTCTCTCTCTCTCTCTCTCTCTCTCTCTCTCTCTCTCTCTCTCTCTCTCTATTAATATAGACATTAGTTTTGTTGTAAAAGTAAAACTGCCCCTTTTGTTTTTTCCGTGGTGAGTCAGTAAGTGAGCTGAGGCCCTTTGTGTGCGTCTCGCTTTTTTGCATACAAATCAATTGAAAAGTGTCTATACTCCATACTAAGTGTGTCATATAATGGCGGTGCAGCAGTGTTCCCATATTGAGCCGCGTGCGTCACGCCGGCTGACGGCTGGCTGGCCTGCAGGCAGCGCTCCCCAATCTGGCACACACTCTGTGTATTGATCTGACAAACAAACACAAACATTGCCTTACCCCCCGAAAAACAGTAGCTTGGGTTTTGTTATCAACATTTTCCAGATATAATCCAGCTGTGTGGATAGAATAGTCTGTCATGGATATATATGGACACGTTTGAAAGGCTTGTTTTTTGTATTTTTCATTTGCGGCATAAGGAAGCAGGAATGTAGGAATTGTGATTTTTATTAACCGAGAAATACACACTGCTACGCCCCGACTCAACCGCGGCCCAAATTCATGCGTTTCTAAATACGCAGCATAACTTAGTGTACAGTAATGCTGTT
The DNA here is from genome assembly GCA_030340625.1 of Merluccius polli. Taxonomy (NCBI): domain Eukaryota; kingdom Metazoa; phylum Chordata; class Actinopteri; order Gadiformes; family Merlucciidae; genus Merluccius; species Merluccius polli. Next base: position 20,236 of record JAOPHQ010001624.1, on the reverse strand, counting down.
TTTAAACACGTATTGACCGTGCGCTGTGCAGCTCATAAACTATTCACTGCGCATTACCTCCACAGATTTCCATAAATGTGCTTCCTGAACCCGAACGCCGGCGCGCTTTGTGACGAAATGTTCTGGATCGAGTTTTTGGCGTTTTTGTTTCAAATATTTATGGCGAGTCCCACGGGTCGTCGGAAAACAAAAGCGCACTCAGGGCGCGGTAAATGATACCGCAGGAAAACTTCTAACACATTCGAACATAATGGCAACCTGCTGGCAGAGAGAGATGATGCAATATGTGGGGGGGGGCGGCGGCGGCGTTATTCAATGCTACATTAACTTTTCAATTAATGCGGCTTGTGTAAAATATAAGACCCTGAAGGACTCGGAGTCAGCTGTCTGTTATTCTGACTGCTAGGGGTGTGTGTGTGTGTGTGTGTGCATGCACATGCCTTTGTGTGTTTGTGCATTTGCATGCCTGTGTGTGTGTGTGTGTGTGTGTGTGTGTGTGAGTATGCCGTTGTTTGTGTGTGTGTGTGTGTGTGTGTGTGTGTGTGCATTCTTGCATGCAGTGTGTGTGTGTGTGTGTGCATGCACATGCCTTTGTGTGTTTGTACATTTGCATGCCTGTGTGTGTGTGTGTGTGTGTATGCCGTTGTGTGTATGTGTGTGTGAGTATGCCGTTGTTTGTGTGTGTGTGTATGCCGTTGTTTGTGTGTGTGTGTGTGTGTGCATTCTTGCATGCAGTGTGTGTGTGTGTGTGTGCATGCACATGCCTTTGTGTGTTTGTACATTTGCATGCCTGTGTGTGTGTGTGTGTGTGTGTATGCCGTTGTGTGTGTGTGTGTGTGAATGCCGTTGTTTGTGTGTGTGTATGCCGTTGTTTGTGTGTGTGTGTGTGTGCATTCTTGCATGCAGTGTGTGTATGTGTGTGTGTGTATGCATGCACATGCCGTTGTGTGTGTGTGTGTGTGTGTGAGTATGCCGTTGTGTGTGTGTGTGTGTGTGTGTGAGTATGCCATTGTTTGTGTGCGTGTGTGTGTGTGTGTGTGTGTGCATTCTTGCATGCAGTGTGTGTATGTGTGTGTGTGTGTGTGCATTCATGCCTGCAGTGTGTTTGTGCGTGTGTGTAAATGTGTTTATTTTCCCCCTCCTCTACTTAGATTGCTCTGATTCGTCCCCTGCTAACCGCAGCCTACAGCGCTGCCAGAAAAACGGAAACGTTTCATTCCAGCCGAATATCGTCTGAACGCCATCTGAGCGCCATTATCAGCCGGGTTGTTACAGCTGTGTATCCGAGGCGCCGCGGCAGGATTTGTTTGTCATAAAATGGCCGCCAGCGTTGTTGTTGCTGTACTAAAAACAATAAATATACTGTATAAATATATAGAGAATAGCAGCAACACGAATGCACTACAGGCACCAAGCTACCGCTACGAGCTACCGCTACCGCTACGAGCTACCGCTACTGGCTGCCCATGTGCTGAAGCTTTGGGAAATTCAACTTGGACGTTTTTGCTGTTCGGCGAGAAATCCGATATATTGACGTCCGTCCGTCTGTCTGACTGACGTCAGATTGAGATAAGATGTACTGTATTGATCCCCAGGGGGACTCTGGGACACGCAGTATGTGATGTTATGGTATGTGCTGTGTGATGTAATGTCCTCCTGCGTTATGTTATGTTTATCATTTTCCAACGGTGTTTGAAAGATGCATATGAACAGCTGCAGACCGACGGTGGGGGGGGAGGGGGGGGGCGGCGGCAATGACAGCGACCTATTGTTCTGCAAGTGTCATGTGACCCGACAGTGAAACGAGCCAATCAGAGTCCTGGGAGAGCCGTTAGCCGCGCGGAGCGACGCTCCCCCCGATGATGAATCCTGCAGCCGTCGTATCGAGTCGGCCGGCGGGAAAAATCAATAGTGCTCAAATTGAAACAGTATAGGGGGCTATCGATCCGCGGCGCTAAATCAAAACCAGCCAGACTTTGATACTGCGCCCCGCGCCACCGTGACACCCTATCAATGTTGGCCCCGCGCTGATAAATCAGCTCGAAAATTGGTTGTCAGACGTTCTCCCCGGGAGGGAGTGATGTCCCGTGGCCTCTGGCCCCTGCCTGACGTTGACCCCTGACCCCTGTCAGTGGATTATAAAGTTCAGGCTCGTCTGAAGTGAAAGGAGACGTCAAGAGCGGCTGATGAATTCACTCTTTATTATATTTATATATATATTTTCCTGCTACAACATAGGGCCACTTTGTTATATCCCAAATCGTTTCTAGTTTCAGAAATGTAGAATGTTTCTCACAAACAATGACACTATACATACATATGATATGAATTATGATAATAGTTCACATATTTACAAACATATTTTTATGTTTATCGCGTGAAGACACTCAAAGACACTCAAAAAAACACTAAAATGATGCGTATGGGTGTATATATTCACACACACACACACATACACACACACACACACACACACACACACACACACATACACACACACACACACACACGCACACACACACATACACACACACACACACACACACGCACTAACGACTCCAATTACACTTTTCAATTACAAACATGGATTCAGTTGAAATGTGTGCAGCATGAGACTGTGGTGAACCGGACGCCATTCCACCCCAACCCGTTCCTCCGTCCTCTTCCCCGACGCGCCTTTTCTCTTTGTTCGCCGGCATCCATGTTGGCGTCCATGTTGGCGTCCGTGTTGGCGTC
>JAOPHQ010001624.1:0-12500 GCA_030340625.1 Merluccius polli | reverse complement strand
ACATTTGTCAGTAACCCCAACAATTTTCGAGGGTTCAGTCAATCTAATCCATATATTTAAATCAATATATGGATTAGTTCATATTATATATACTAATATATGATATGTATTCCTATGTAATAAATGTATAATATTATGTAAATTGGCAGAAAAACAGACAGTAACCCTAATAGTTTTCCAGGGTTAACTCACGTATGTCTTGTTCTCTCGCCAGTTTCTTCTATAAAACAACAGCACAAAATAAAAAGGCTTATATTATATATATATTTTTCCCGCTCTAAGAGGAAACGGTGGCGACTATATCACGGCATAATCCAATATACGGCCGGTCGCGGTTGTCAAGAGCAGCTCCTTTCCTCTCCTGATGGATTTTGTGTAAAAGTGTTCGCCTTATCTCCTCCTCCATCTTGTTTTGAGTCATGGCTCTCCGGGGTCTGGGGCCCGTTTTACACCCGCCGCCGCCGTCCCTGTGGTGCGTTATATCTGCAACCAACAAACCCCGAGAGAGAGACGGGGGGGGGGGGGGGAGATTTAAACACCTAGTTTAGCTGCGGACACCTTCCTAAAATTACACAGTTAGAAACACACAAATAAAATATCGTGCGTTGTGTTGTTCTTGTCAGATTGGTAATTCTGTCGATTCATTCATTCATTCATTTTTAATCCACTGGACAATAATCTGTTACAAACAGCGGCGCAGCCTCCCTGCGTCCCGGCGTCCGGGGAGAGAGGATCTTTAAACACCTATTTGAAAGCAGTGGCAGACGCCGCAGTCCTCTTACACATTTATTCTAATGCACTTAGCGGCCCTGAAAGCGTCCATAAATAACCGCTGTGTCGGTTATCAACGCCGGAGAATTAGCTTTTAAAAAGCCGTTTGAAAACCATTCCGGTGATTGATGTGCGACGGGGCTAATACATTTCGCCAGTTTTCCGAGGGGGGCCGACCCGCGGCCATCCGTTATGTCTGTCGCGCCGCCGCGCGCACTTCTCCTGCAAGATGAGGGAGCCGGCCGTCTCCGGCTGAGCGAGGAGCCGCTGATGGCAATACGTCTCAACGTATGGGAGGAGGACACAATGGAGCCAACCAGAGGCTCTTTATTTATTTATTTAGTATTTGTTTAAACATTGTTGCTTAACCGCCGTTAATCATTGTTAATAAGACGTTTTAGTGGCTGACTATCGCCGTTTCCCTGACCGTTGTAAATGCCTTCCTTCGTTAGTCTCTTAGTTTACTTGGCCTCTGCTCACACATCGTCATTTCCTCCATCGTTGTTCTTTAACCGTATTTTCTTCGTGAAACTTGATTGGTGTTTTGTGTTTTGTTTTGATCAATCGAAGGTCAATCCCATCAATTTAGGTCTGAAAAGATGGGATGCATTTCGCTTAATGTAATAGGCCTACATTATAAACGGCCTAAACGAATCTTTAGAGAAACATGGTCTGGATTTATAATACATTATAGATTATAGACTATATAAATAAATAGATTGATAAATCAGTCAATCAGTTTGACTCTCAATATGCAGGCTGCTATTAAGTGATAAAGTATACACTTTATTTCTAAAGTATATACTATATAATTCCAATATATGAATGTATGAATGTAATATTTCATTACATCATTTTATAGCGACTGACATTCATTGCATCCCTTCTGGTGCGCTACAGTATGTGTGACTGGTGGGTATCCTCTGGTACTAATAGCGTGTTTAAGCCTGGTGTTGAGTCCAACCCCAGGGTCTGTAGTCCTCCTAGTCTCCCCTGGACCAGGGTCCCCTCCCCACCGGCTCTGGGGGAAGTCCTCCTCCGTGTCCTCGCCGGGCCTCGGGGGGGGGGGGGGGGGGGGCGGGGGCGGCTAATGTGCTCCCGTGCGAAGCTGGCTCTAACTCTGTAATTGCGACTGTAAGGGCTCTTCAAATAAGCCTGACTTCTTCTCCTCTTCCTGGTCCTGTTTCGTGGGGAGGCTTCCCCCCCCCCCCCCTCCTCCCCCCCCCCCCCCCCCCCCCCCCCCCCCCCCCCCCCCCCCTCTGCCGTCTGTCTGTTTGAACTGTGAATTAGAGGACCTAATCGCCCGCAGTCATCGCTGCCTGCAGTGGATTCGCGTTTCCCCCCTCCGTGTAATCTGGCGTTTACAATATCATTTAGGTGCCTTTCTCCTTCTCCTCCTCCTTCTCCTCCTTCTCCTCTTACCCCCCCCCCCCCTCGCCTCCTAAGCCCCCGGAGGGGAGACTGACAGCCGACAAGCCTCCCCCCCCCCCCCCCGCCTCCTCCTCTGCATACCACGGCTCGTAATTCGTAAATACCGGGTCTTAGATGAGCGGGTTTCGGGGCGGCGCGGGACTGCGTTCGCCGTTTGGAGTGATGTTTAAGTCGAGCTGAGCTCCGGCGGCGGCCGCGGCGGCGGCGACATTAAGTCGCTCCGTGAGCCCCCTTGATTTCCCGACGTTTCGAGGAGGGGGGGGGGGGGGTCTTTTATTTTGAAGAGCCGGCAGGCTGCGATGGGCGTCATGTGATCCCTCTCTCCTGGTAACACTTTAATCTGCTCTCCCACTCTCTGCCTCCGTGTTGCAGAAGAGTCGGCCCGGGAGGGGGGGGGGGGTGGGGGGGGGGGGGGTGCACTGTGTAGCGACGCCTGCCAAGGATGCGGCGGTACATGCATGTCACAACGCCGGTTGGAACGAGGGGGTTTATCCTCGCCTAATCCCCGGCTATTGTCGTCTACCTCGCCGGCGTTTCTGTTCCTCTGCGCTCCTCGCGGCGCGCGGCGCGGGCGTGAGGAAGGATCAGCGGGGGTTTTTTTTTTAAGCGGCCGGGCTTTTGTGTTCGCGGGCCCCGGCGCCGACGCCAGGCGTTGTTTTCTGCGGCGATAAGCGGCCGCTTTAAAAAACCCCGCCGCGTCCGGGGCTCACGTCTCCTCCGCCGCCGCCGGTGCCGTCCCCCCATATACCTCCCACGTCTCGTCTCTCTCTCTCTCTTTCTCCCTCCCATATACCTCCCACGTCTCGTCTCTCTCTTTCTTCAGGTTTATGAACACAAACGCGTTAAATACGCACGCCAGTCCCTCAGACTTTTTTTTAGATATCGCCCTTTTGTGTGAAAAGCCGCAACACAAAGTGTGTAACGAGGGAAACGACACGAGCAAAACGAAATAAAATGGGTTTAATATTACAACAATAAAAGCCATCTGAGAATCCTACGTTTCAGAGGTTGGATTTAAAATAAGATTAGATGGCACTTTATTAATCCCAGATGGCCGAAATCCATGAATTTAAACAATGAAGTTGATTAGAAGGACGCTAAACTAAAAAGGGATGTTGTGAGATTTAGTGGTGGCAGGATATTGGCAGGTTGGGACGGCCTCAGCTCCTCTGGCCGCTCTACAAAGCCGGTTTTTGCGCTTGTGTTTCCTCAAACGTCGGGCTCCGGTCGGAGGCCCCGAACATTTCCTCCGTTCCTTCTACTGTCATCGCCGTTACTTTGATATCACCCGCCCGCCGCCGCCGCCGCCGCCGCCGAGCCGAGTCAGCCGCTCCTTTCTCCCCGTTCCCCTGGTTCCTGGCGAGCCTCTCCAGGCCGGCGGCGGCCGTGTGCGGTCCGGTTTCGTCAGCTGACTCTGGGCCCGCTTGGGTAATGGCTTGCATTAGTCTCCTCGCTCCTCACTAATGTCTGGATAATCACTACGCAAAGATGGCTGCCTCATGCCAGGGCTGGTCACTCCCCCCTCCCCCCCCCCCCCCCCCCCCCCCCCCCCCCCCCCGCCCCACGGCCGCCTAATTCAATCTTATTAATAATGAATAAAAAAAACGCAATTTTATGCAGGCTTGCTGCGGGGGCACCCGGGAATCATTCCAATGAATATTTCAGCACATTATTTTAATCACGGCTGTGCATGGGGGGGGGGGGGGGGGGCTGTTTTGTAGTCTCACCCCCCCCCCCCCCCCCCTCCCCCCTCCCCCAGACCCACAATCATAAAGCTGCACGCTGTCCGCACTGAGGGTCTTACGTCTGATTTACAAGACTTGTTAAAAACAGTGCAGAGAGCCGGCCGGCCGTTTAGACGTCATTTGGTGCCGTGTTGCTAATGGGAGCGCTGTGATTTATGAAGCGGCAGAGAGGGCTGCTAGCATCTAGCGGCTAACAACTGGGCAACATAGACCAGACCAACACAACATACACAATGCAAGATATTACAGTAACACAATAAAATACAACACACCAACACAACACAATACAGTACAGCATAATAAAGTCAAACACAACACAACGCACTACAACACAACACAACACAACGCACTACAACACAACACGACACACTACAACACACTACAACACAACACAACACAACACACTACAACACAACACACTACACTACAACACAACACATTACAACACAACACAACACAACGCACTACAACACAACACGACACACTACAACACAACACACTACAACACAACACGACACACTACAACACACTACAACACAACACAACACAACACACTACAACACAACGCACTACACTACAACACAACACATTACAACACAACACAACACAACACACTACAACAAAACACAACACAATTCAATACAACACACTACAACACAACGCACTACAACACAACACAACGCACTACACTACAACACAACACAACACACTACAACACAACACACTACAACACAACACAACGCACTACAACACAACACAACGCACTACACTACAACACAACACAACACACTACAACACAACACACTACAACACAACACACTACAACACAACACAACGCACTACAACACACTACAGCACAACACAACACAACAAAGATGTAACTGGTCTGTAACTGGTCTGTAATTGGTCTCTAACCGGTCTCTAACTGGTTCCAACTGGTCTGTAACTGGTTCCAACTGGTCTCTAACTGGTCTCTAACTGGTTCCAACTGGTCTCTAACCGGTCTCTAACTGGTTCCAACTGGTCTGTAACTGGTTCCAACTGGTCTCTAACTGGTTCTAACTGGTTCCAACTGGTTCTAACTGGTTCCAACTGGTCTGTAACTGGTTCTAACTGGTTCTAACTGGTTCCAACTGGTTCTACTGGCTGTAACTGGTTCTAACTGGTTCTAACTGGTTCCAACTGGTTCTAACTGGTTCCAACTGGTCTGTAACTGGTTCCAACTGGTCTGTAACTGGTTCTAACTGGTTCCAACTGGTTCTAACTGGTTCCAACTGGTCTGTAACTGGTTCCAACTGGTCTGTAACTGGTTCCAACTGGTCTCTAACTGGTCTCTAACTGGTTCCAACTGGTCTCTAACTGGTTCCAACTGGTCTCTAACTGGTTCCAACTGGTCTCTAACTGGTTCCAACTGGTCTCTAACTGGTCTCTAACTGGTTCCAACTGGTCTGTAACTGGTTCCAACTGGTCTCTAACTGGTCTCTAACTGGTTCCAACTGGTCTCTAACTGGTTCCAACTGGTCTCTAACTGGTTCCAACTGGTCTGTAACTGGTTCCAACTGGTCTCTAACTGGTCTCTAACTGGTTCCAACTGGTCTCTAACTGGTTCCAACTGGTCTGTAACTGGTTCCAACTGGTCTCTAACTGGTCTCTAACTGGTTCCAACTGGTCTCTCCCCAGCCCGGACCAGGACTCGTGGCGTCTGGACTACTGGGAGGATGACCTCAGGAGGAGAAGGCGATTGGTCAGGAACCCGCTAGGCTCCGCCCACCTGGACCTCACCCACAGAGCGCTGGAAGACTACAGTCAGTCTACACATTAATACTGTAGTAAAATACTATAATACACATTAATACTGTAGTAAAATACTATAATACACAATACTGCAGTAAAATACTTTAATCTACATTAATACTCTAGTAAAATACTATAATACACATTAATACTGTAGTAAAATACTATAATACACATTAATACTGTAGTTAAATACTATAATGCACATTAATACTGTAGTACAATACTATAATACACATTAATACTGTAGTTAAATACTATAATGCTCATTAATACTGTAGTAAAATACTATAATACACATGAATACTGTAGTAAAATACTATAATACACATTAATACTGTAGTACAATACTATAATACACATTAATACTGTAGTTAAATACTATAATGCACATGAATACTGTAGTAAAATACTATAATACACATGAATACTGTAGTAAAATACTATAATACACATTAATACTGTAGTACAATACTATAATACACATTAATACTGCAGTAAAATACTATAGTACACATTAATACTGTAGTCAAATACTATCAAATACATGAATACTGTAGTTCAATATTATAATACACATTAATACTATAGTCAAATACTATCAAATACATTAATACTGTAGTACAATACTATAATACACATTAATACTGTAGTAAAATACTATAATACACATTAATACTGTAGTAAAATACTATAGTACACATTAATACTGTAGTAAAATACTATAATACACATTGATACTGTAGTTAAATACTAAAAAATACATTAATACTGTAGTAAAATACTATAATACACATTAATACTGCAGTAAAATACTATCAAATACATTAATACTGTAGTAAAATACTATAATACACATTAATACTGTAGTAAAATACTATAGTACACATTAATACTGTAGTAAAATACTATCAAATACATTAATACTGTAGTAAAATACTATAATACACATTAATACTGCAGTAAAATACTATCAAATACATTAATACTGTAGTAAAATACTATAATACACATTAATACTGTAGTAAAATACTATAATACACAATAATACTTTAGTAAAATACTATCAAATACATTAATACTGTAGTAAAACACTATTAAATACATTAATACTGTAGTAAAATACTATAATAAACATTAATACTGTAGTAAAATACTATAATAAACATTAATACTGTAGTAAAATACTATCAAATACATTAATACTGTAATAAAATACTATAATCTACCTTAATACTGTAGTAAAATACTATAATACATATTAATACTGTAGTAAAATACTATAAAATACATGAATACTGTAGAAATATACTATAATACACATTAATACTGTAGTAAATACTATCAAATGCATTAATACTGTAGTAAAATACTTGAAAACACATTAATACTGTAGAAAAATACTATCAATACATTTATAGTGTAGTATGAAGTATACATTAATGCTGTAGTAAAATATGATATAATGCTATTCTACTACTACTTTACTTACTACACTTACGAGGCAATAATTAGCATAGTACTTATATAGCCTACTATAATACTATATATCATATACATTAATACTGTAGTACTGTATATAATATAGTATTATAGTACTACTAATATATAATATGTTGTAGTAGGCCTATTATACTATAATTAGGCCTCCTAGAATCAGGCCAACTTTAATAGGCTACTAATAAATGTATGTAATAGTATTATAATAGTATTATACATAATATAAATAATATAGTACTGTAATGTATTAGATTAATACTGTAGTACTGTAATGTATAATATACACTAATATTGTAGTACTATAATATGACATTAACACCATAGTATTGTAGATACATTAATACTGCAGTACTGTAATGTATAATATACACTAATATTGTATAATATATAGTATTGTAGATACATTGGTACTGTAGTACTGTAATGTACAATATACACTAATATTGTAGTACTATGATATATAGTATTGTAGATACATTGGTACTGTAGTACTGTAATGTATAATATACACTAATATTGTAGTACTATGATATATAGTATTGTAGATACATTGGTACTGTAGTACTGTAATGTATAATATTGTAGTACTATGATATATAGTATTGTAGATACATTGGTACTGTAGTACTGTAATGTATAATATTGTAGTACTATGATATATAGTATTGTAGATACATTGGTACTGTAGTACTGTAATGTATAATATACACTAATATTGTAGTACTATGATATATAGTATTGTAGATACATTGGTACTGTAGTACTGTAATGTATAATATACACTATGGTAGTACTATGATATATAGTATTGTAGATACACTGGTACTGTAGTACTGTAATGTATAATATTGTAGTACTATAATATATAGTATTGTAGATACATTGGTACTGTAGTACTGTAATGTATAATATACACTAATATGGTAGTACTATGATATATAGTATTGTAGATACATTGGTACTGTAGTAGCCTACTGTAATGTATAATATACACTAATATTGTAGTACTATGATATATAGTATTGTAGATACATTGGTACTGTAGTACTGTAATGTATAATATTGTAGTACTATGATATATAGTATTGTAGATACATTGGTACTGTAGTACTGTAATGTATAATATTGTAGTACTATGATATATAGTATTGTAGATACATTGGTACTGTAGTACTGTAATGTATAATATTGTAGTACTATGATATATAGTATTGTAGATACACTGGTACTGTAGTACTATAAACACTGTGCTGAACCATCAGAACCGCAGTACGTACTGTAAGATGGCCGTTCTGCCTGGGCGACCCATCTAGGGTGATGTGTGTGTCACACATGGCTGGTGTCCTCCATCGACTCTGTCTTGCTGTGCTTCGCTGACCAGGACCAAAGTATTGATTCATCCTCCCTTCTCTCACAGTATCCAAACTATATCAACTGCAGCGCCAGCGCCAAACGCAGCTTTCTGATTGGTGTGAATTAGCTCTAGTAAGTGATGTCACTTTCTAGGAGGAGGTTTTGGAGCTGGTTTAAACGGTTTAAACCAGAAACAGCAACGTGTGTGACTTACATTTCACCAGGGATGCTGCTGTGGCTTTTATTTTTTCGCTGTGGGACACTTTTCAACACCAAACTCCACTTTCATCCAAGTGGTTCATATAGGTTTACCGCACGCTGTAAATATGACCTCATTTCATCAGCCGAGAAACGAATGAGATCACAGTCCGCCTGCGTCGCCGCCACATGCCACTGTTGTCATGGCAACCGGTTGTCATCTGGCATCTCTTTCATCTCCGGCCGCGCTGGCTGGCTAGCCTGCTAGCCTGCTAGCTCCGGTGGCGCTAGCTCGGGGCTGTCGGACCTGGCTGTGTTGCGCTAGCCAGCTAGCTAGCTCAGGCTACACACAGCCGTGTGCCAGCTAACCCTCCCACATGCAAGTGGGCTTTTTTTATACCACAACAACCGCAAACATACCAACATCATCCACCCCCGTTTAATTTAATATCTCTGGTTCCCTCATTGTCCATTGTACCATAACCAGATTTTTTTTATGATTTGAAAGTTAGCGGTGGACTCAGGAGATGTAATGAGCTAAAGAAGTTTATCTCAATCTTGTTGTCTGTATTTCTCTATCTAACTATCTATTTATCGTCCTCCTCTCTGTCTAACTGTGTGTCTCTGTTTCGCTGTGTGTGTGTGTGTGTGTGTGTGTGTTGTGTTGTGCTCGCTGTTGGCTGCGGCCCACCAGCGGTTGACAGCTGGGTGTGTGTAATGTTCCCTGACGGCTTTGGGTTTTATTAAATAATAACAATTAGGCGGAGGTTTGGGTTGGAGAGCTGAAGCCTGTCATTAGAGGGCGAGAGGTGGGATATCTGTTGGGCTGCAGCCTCCGCAGCGCCGCTCCGAGGGGATCCGACGGCGGCGTCTGAAGCCATCCGAGGAACCGGTTCCCCCTGGTTCCTCCTCGCAGTTACAAAACCGGCCGTTATTATTATTATTTAAAAACTTCAGAGGTATCCGCTGAAGACCCGGGGTCGGCCGAACAGAGGACGCGTCGTCGCTGGGGTTTGACAGCAGGAAATGACGGCGCGACTCTTTGAGTCGGGCGCCACCGTTTTGCTTTGGGTGAGGGCAGAGAGGAGGGCGGTGTGAGCGGCTCGCCGGGGGAGCAGAGAATAAAAGCGCGCCGGGGAAGGGAGAAAACTCATTTTTATTCACAAAAGAATGTGTCTGGGTGCGAAGGCGCTGCGGTTTTGACAGCTTTGAACTTGCCAGGAGATCATCTAAGTGCTTTAGTAAATGTTATTTAAGGAAGAATACGAATTTACCCTCGAAGAAAGTTTCACTGCTCAAACTGTGTTTTCAGATACTTGGTTGATTTAACTTTATGTTTGTGGGAGTGTGTCGCTGTGTGTTTTTGTGTGTGTGTGTGTGTCTGTTTATTTTAGCACAAATGTGTGTGTGTGTGTGTGTGTGTCTGTCAGTGCATGCACATGTGTTTATGTGTGTGTGTGTGTGTGTGTGTCAGTGCATGCACATGTGATTGTGTGTTTGTTCGTATGTGTGTGTGTGTGTGTGTGTGTCTATTTGTGTGTGTGTGTGTGTGTGTGTGTGTGTGTGTGTGTGTGTGTGTGTGTGTGTGTGTGTGTGCGTGCACATGTGTGTCTCGGTGCTCGCTGAGCAGGTTTAAATGTAGCTTCTTTCTCTATTAGCAGCGCTGACAGCTTAGCCAGCAGATTCCTCCTCTCCTCTAATACACCCCCCTGTTAGCGACGGGCTAGCGCGCTAGCTCTCTGCGCTGCTGGCTGATTGGACCTGGGCAAGCATGAAATGGAAGCCAGGTTAATATTGATCCAGGTGTTTAACGGGCTGTTTTACCTCTAGGTGTCCTTGCTGTCTCATTCCAGGTGAGAATGAGACTGTCTCTCTCTTTCTCTCGCTATATCTATCGCTCTCGCTCTGTCTCACTCTCTCTCTCTCTCTCTCTCTCTCTCTCTCTCTCTCTCTCTCTCTCTCACACTCTCTCCATCCAGCTATCTATTTATCCATCTATCCATCTATCCATCTATCCATCTCTCTCTCTCTCTCTCTCTCTCTCTCTCTCTCTCTCTCTCTCTCTCTCTCTCTCTCTCTCTCTCTCTCTCTCTCTCTCTCTATATATATATATATCATGTAGCTATATATTCTCTTTCTCTTTTTATCTGGACAATAAGATCTTTAAACTCATCATCTCTTCGGGGCTAACATCTCCCAAGTAGTATTTTCCATCTCTCTCCTCCTCTCTCCCCTCCTCTCCTCTCCTCTCCTCTCCTCTCTCACCTCCCTCTCCCCTCTCCTCTCCACTGCCCCACCAGGGATGTATAACTTTATACGTACCTTTTGTCTTCCCTGGAAACGGTTTCCTCCAAAGCGAGGAGACACAGAGACGGGTCATTAGGGAGCAGGTTGGGTTCAGGCAGCCGGCTGCAGGGGGATTCAAGTGGGATAGTTGGTTACTCTATTCATTCCCTGGGGATATTTATCAGCGTTATTACATTAGTATACAATGATCACTTTAAGTAAGTATACATTTCTTATTTAAAATAACAACAAAAAAGCAAATGCATCCTTAAAGGGGAACTTCGCCAATATCCAGGCGGCATTGTGTCATTACAGTGTGGGTGGTATCTGCAAATGAACAATGTTTACCTTCCCTCCATGTTGCCTGCACCCAGACCCCCCTGCTGATTTTGTCCTCCAGATGACGCATTTAAAGCTTTATTAGTACATTTTCATTTTCACAAAAACAAACATTCATTGTTATCCATTGTTGATTACAGTATATATATGCAAATATATTCAAATGTTTTAATTGCCGTTTAATTGAACCTTAATTGACCCTCTGCGGTCCAGAGGTTGCGGTGGTTTCGCTGCTTTAAGGTTTGGAGAGGAGATACAGAGATAAAAGCTCTGGGTGTAAAGACCTGGGAAGACCTGACCTCGGCCCAGATGGTAAATAAAGATCTCTCCGGTCTGCACCCTATTAACCTGTCCACATCAAAGATAGGCTGACTTTAACCATCTCTGAAATAAGAGGAAAAGCTTCACAAAATGGACACACTGCATTACAGGAAGTAAAAATGCATAAAAGTAATCTGTGTCCCCCCCCTTCCCCTCATGCTGTGGAATGAGGACCTTGTGGAGAGCAGGTACACAATCGGTACCAGATAAGAACTATTACCAGGGAAGACTTTTCTGTACGGTAAAAAGCTGTTGGACATTTATTTTATGGGTTCTGGTCTGTGTTGCAAACATTCGATAGTCACAGAGCCTTCATGCCGGCTCAAGATGGCTCCCATGGTGGACAGGAAGTGGGGGGGAGTGGTTTTGTAAAAATATTACAAAACCACAAAAAAAAAAATATATATATATGTTTTACGTCTTCTCAGATCCACGCTGTCATCATGACTGACACTGTCGAATAAAATCAAACAAACAGGTCACACAGGTCACAGGTCGAAGTGATCCGACCTGCACTCACAATCACATTACAACCAATCGCACATCACCACGACAACCATAATATAATATTCATCATAATATTCTTCGTAATATTCTTCATTAAACGTGTGGAATAGATTCCATGACAACAAAATACACCAAGGAAGAAAAGATAACACAAAGTTAAGGAACATGAAACACAAAAATAAATAAAGTCTGGGCGACGCTAAGTACGCTATTGACTCCATGCGAGTGGCTGAAGTAAGGTTGGAGGTGTTGGCG
>JAOPHQ010001623.1:10000-34739 GCA_030340625.1 Merluccius polli | reverse complement strand
TGAAGTGATGGTTAAGTTTTCTTTTTTTTTTTACGAAGCATGCTAAATTAGATTGGGTGATAAGAACAGAACACTTTGAGTCACGGGAAACTGTTAGTATAACACAAACTGTTAATATATGGTAATTTCAAGGGTGTGTGTGTGTGTATATATATATCAGACTAAACATAGTTGTCTTTAGTTATTCAGAGGCAATTTTCAGGTTTTTACTCAATCTCACTCCCTAATTAGAAATTAGACCGCAAAGCACATTAAATGTACGAAAATATAAAATTAACATATATATAAATGAACAAATTATAAACAATTCCGCCCCGGTATCACCCATTTCACTAAATATTTTCAGGAAATGTATCATCACTGATAAAGCATTTGCATATCCACACCTGCAAAAAAACAAAACACAGGATATAAACTCCCCCAGCAGGATACCTTGTCTATGATGGTGGCAGCGCTGGACGCGCTCACAGTCATGGATACGATGGCTCGCGTGATTCCCACCGCCGCCACCACAAACACCTGAAGGTCAGACAGGTGACATTGGGCTGAATCAGAACCAGGTCAGATTGGCCCAGCAAGTTTCAACAACGTTAATATTAATACCAATTCATATTATAATGGGGCTTTTCAACGTGGCTTGCCTACACTTCCCTCCCAAACATCCTGATAGTGTGAGTACAGGCGCATGATGGGACTTTATGGAACCATAAAGAGCTGCAACTGATTATTTTTATAGTCGCTTAATCTAAGAATAATTTTTTTGATGACTTGATTAGTCTAGAAAATGTCATAAATAATAGCAAATGCCATCACAAGTTACCAGAGTCCAAAGTGACGTCTTAAATGTGTTTTATCTGACAAGCAGCCAAGAAAAACTATTTTATAACGATCCATGAACCAAACATTTGAATTTCTGAAGCACCAATCAGCAACATGTCCGCCTCAGAGCGCCTACCAGCAGGTAGAAGGTGATGAAGATGGGACTGGAAGTGACGCGGATCTTCGCCCGGGCGGAGGGCAGTTTCCACATCAGGAAGATGAAAAACGCCACGTTGGGCACCAGCAGCAGCAGATCCCAGAAGCGCACCCTAATATAAAAGGAGAAGTACTTTATGTTTGTTTGTTTGTGTTGCATGCATAGTAGAGATAAGTACATGTTGTTCCTCCTCTTGTATGAAGACAAACATTAACAGCATATGCTCTGAGGTTTGGCAGATTAAGGCAAACCTTAATCTTTAGGAAGAAGCCAATGAACTAACCAATGTTTCAGTGTTAATTCATGTTTATGTTAATCAATGGCTTACTATTTCATTGAGTTTAGCCCCACTTGTTGCAGCTTTTTGTTCACTTTTTAACAGTTTTTACTGTTTACTGTAACTGTACTGTTTTTAACAGTACACGACGGTATTGTTGATTACGGTAATATTGGTAAAAACCAATGATTTGGGTCGTGACTAAATGACTTCTGACCCGTCCTGAGGGTCCAGAGGCGAGACCCGTCCAGAACCACTGCTGTACGCTGAGCTTTACCTGGACTCCCCGATGTCCTCAAACAGGACCTGGAAACACGTGTGTGGCTTGGTGATGTTGGCGTTGGGCTGCCAGGTGGTGAAGGTTGAGATGTTCTCCGACGGCGAAGGCGTGGTGCTGCCATTGTATTGTGCAAATCTCCCGACGTCCAGCATGATGTCAGCGCCTGGCAGGAGACGGAAACACACAAATATGCAGAACTGTTAGGAGCGGCCGCCGCTGCTACCGCTCCTTACACACTGTGGGCCTGTGGGGCGGGATTAATACATATGAAGATATGAAGAGTTTACTTCCCCCTCAGGTGACCCTGGGGAGGGAGAGAGAGAGAGAGAGGGAGAGAGAGGGAGGGAGAGAGAGACAGAGACAGACAGACAGAGAGAGAGACAGACAGACAGACAGACAGACAAACAGACAGAGACAGAGAGAGACAGACAGACAGACAGGCAGGCAGGCAGGCAGACAGGCAGACAGACGGGCAGACAGACAGGCAAACAGACAGGCAGACAGACAGACAGACAGACAGACAGGCAGACAGACAGACAGGCAGACAGACAGACAGACAGACAGGGAGACAGACAGGGAGACAGACAGACAGACAGCTGTGGTGGCCATCCAGTGCTTTCTAGAATAGTTTAATTTCAGAAAGTGAACCTGCGGGTCAGAGGAGAACCACCACAGCCATAGTGGTACATTACATTCAGAACTACATCAGCAGCATCCTCGTCCCCTGATCATAATTATTATTAGTTGTATTATAATAATAATTATTATTACTGTTATTATTATTATTACTGTTATTATATAATGATCCTTATGTAACAGCACTGTGTTAAGCCAGGTCTCCGGACCAATGGAGGGAAACCCATATACCTCTAGTCCTTATCTTATCAAGTAGTTAATCATTATAGTATATATAAGTATAATATAATATAATATAATATATTATAATGTAATAATATAATATATCAGCAGTGTCTGTCAGCCTGGAGGCTAAAGCTACGGATAGTTAGCATTCTCACAACCTTCAGCTAAATGTCACATGAAGGCATCCGCCCTGAGGGTGGAAACACACATTAATTTAACACATTAAATGTAATAATACATATAAATATAACATATACAACATATATAACATATATAACATATAACCACCGGCTGCCTCGTGATTACCAACACCCCTACTGTTACTACGACAGGCATTTCATCACATATACTCACCCATGTGAAAGTTACTTTGTCGAGGAAACGGGCTAAATTCTCAGAACAATATAAGTATGAACAATATTTAATATCCAAGGCGGTCAGTACGCTGAATATGATATTATTATTATTGTTGTTGTTATTGACATGTCTATGGCGGACTAGCGACGCTACGTTAGCCCGGGTCAGCTGAGCGGCTCTCCTCCCGGGGGGGGGGGGGGGGGGGGGGGCGCGAGTTATCGCGAGATCGGCAGCACCGCGGGGGGAGAGGAGGCGGGGCGATGGGAGAGGATCCTGACTTGTAGCGTTGTCCCGGTCTGCCGCTACGCAACTTCCGGTCTCTCACTTCCTATTGAGCTGTGTTTTAATGTGTTCGTTGGTTTAATATGTTTTTATTTTATATATATATATATATATATATATATATATAAAA
Source organism: Merluccius polli (assembly GCA_030340625.1). NCBI lineage: Eukaryota > Metazoa > Chordata > Actinopteri > Gadiformes > Merlucciidae > Merluccius > Merluccius polli. The sequence continues at coordinate 31,576 of JAOPHQ010001623.1, read as the reverse complement.
ACATATTAAACACATCTAAAGTGTTACATATATATATAATAATAATAATAATAATAAATTTTATTTGTAACGCACTTTATATTTACTAAAAAATCTCAAAGTGCTACAACAGCAACCAAAAAAAGAAAAAAAAATAGGTTAAAAACAAGAGTTAAAAACAGTTGTTTTGAGCGAGCAGTTACAGATTATATATAACATATATAACATCTAAAGTGTTTTTATATATATATATATATATATATATATATATATATATATATATATATATATATATATATATATATATATATATATATATATATATATATGTAACACTTTAGATTAGGGAACCACATATTCACCTAAGTGTGAAGAGGAGGCAACTTTAGAATAGGGAACATGTGTGGGTCAATGAGTACATTTATGATAGGGAACATATTCTATTAGAAAGACTTCATGTAGAGTTATTTGGACACTATTAACACTTGTAGTTTTGTGTTTTGTTACATGAGAATTTAACAACAATTTCCTTACTTCCTATCAATAAGTTGTAATTAGGAGGTTATTGAGGGAAAACTATAATATTAGTTAATGGCCTGGTAGTTGTTGAACATGGTCATGCAGAATAATGCATTAATAAGTGCTTTATAATGACTAATAAAGAGCTAATACGCTACTAATATGCATGCTAATAAGCAACTATAATGGTGAATAGTGGTCCCTAATCTAAAGTGTTACCATATATATATATATATATATATATATATATATATATATATGTGTCGCTGCTGGTTGTAATGGAGCTGCCCAGGACAGGTCTGGACGCCATGCGCTGTGTCCTGGTGACCGTACTGCTGAACAATGCTGTCCAGGTGGCACAGCGCTAATGACTTAACAACTTGACCCAGGAAGTGTGACTGTACAGAAGGTGAACACTTTCTTGTGACTGCGCCGCCTCGGCCCGTTCCTCTGACACCTGCGTTAAGGTGCAACGTCCGGCTGGGCGGCTGTGGAGGACTGTTCCCCAGATATGGATAGTTCCCCTTTAGGCTCAGAAAGCAATCTGTGATGTGACCCAAATACATTACCTGTAGTTTTGGATATATTTAATATCTAATTTATTTGTTTTGATCCAAACATATATTTTATTCAACTCGCTGGACAACACTTGTTTTAATTAATGGCGGTGTGGTTGCTGCATAATACACAGTGGAATCAGCAGCAGCATTGCTATGCCTGAATTTACCACAGCAGAGAGCAAGTCAGAAAACAGCAGTGGTCCCAGACAGCGTCCCTGAGGTACGCCACACCGCTACACTACTACTATGTGATAGATATGTGGTACTACCTTCTGTTTTCTTTAGGAAAGATAACTCTTCATCAAGGCAGTCGCAGAAACTAGGGCTACAATCAGTACCACCGAGGCTCTGATTGTTCACCTTTATTAAGTTATTAAAGTTAGCAGTTATTAAAGTTATTAAAATAGTTAGCAATATATTGGGGCTTAGTTAAAAACATACCATCTTATTCAACATGAGAGGCACATGTTTTTCGTGTCCTTCACAGGATTGCATTTGAGGTATTTCTACGTTTTTTTTTTACCATAATGTTTATTACTTATTCAATTATTTGCCTCTGTTGGACATAGTCACTTGGTTTCTAAGTTCACAGTATTTTAATGTCGTCCCATAAATAAATGCATTAAAGCAGTTGAGGAAACGAAACCTCTGACTCATCAGCACTGTTCACAACATTCAAATCAACATTTCTAACATCCTCCACCAAGTGGTCATGAGGAGATGTTTTATATGACCGCTGGCCACTAAAACCTGAAGCTGAGGGCTCTCCTCCATCCCAGAGGGATTTCCATCATCATGATCAGATGCAAATTAAAGTTCCTCAACATTTACATGTCGGGTCGGTACATCGCATTTGTAGTTTCTACATAACGCCGCATCTAATGCGAAATCAGCATTTACCTTCTGATGATCTCAGACTTAGTTACTTAAATGTTTGACCATAAATAAAAGTGTTCATCATGCAAAACCTTTGTCAAATGACTCAACAAAGTTATTGCTGTTTTGACCTCCAGTACAGTAGCCCACATTATTAACGGATTAAAGAAAGGTAATAGTGAAATCTTAGTCAAAAATAAACACCTTATTACCGTACATGTGTTTTATTGAAAGCTGACACAGTGCTTTACATTTGCTTGTAAAACGATCTTAACACCGAACTTTTAGGAAGAACGCGTTTAAGGGGAAGTTTATCTCTAGACATGTAATGTTGCATTACTTTATTTATAATTGCATTCAATCCCCAAAAAAAACATTACAGTTGATGAATGCATTTAAACCTTTAAACCTTAAAACCTGTTCAGATAATGGCCATTTAAAGCCAAAATAAATCTTTAAATATGTGCCACAAATGATATCTGAAGAATGAGGAGCCCACCAATCTGTCTGTCTCTCTGTCTCTGTCTCTGTCTCTGTCTCTCTCTCTCTCTCTCTCTCTCTCTCTCTCTCCCTCTCTCCCTCTCTCCCTCCCTCCCTCCCTCCCTCTCTGATAAAAGTGGTTTATCATGTCAGCTGTAAAAGTGGGACCAGATTGTTCCTCATTTCAACATCCTGCATAATGTGCATGCGTGGTGTCTCCAGTTGCATCACTGACCGCACTTAAAACTAAATATCACTTTAGTCACTGTTACTCTTCGCAGATGGTGACGCGGCCCTTGGGGTGCCCTGACATCATCCGGTACGCCAGGTGGACCGGCTCCTCCAGCTGAGCCTTGAAGGTGTACAGGTGAGTCTTCTCGGCGGCCAGGCCCACGTTGTAGAAGCTCAGCCTGTGGGTCCTGAAGCTCAGCCGGAGCTCCAGCGTCCGCGACAGCGTGGTCAGCTTCAGCGGCACGTCGTGGCTCCGCTCGAACGCCCGCAGCCGGTTCTCGAACCACATGAGGCACCAGGCGCCGCGGCTGCTCTCCAGCGCGCTCCGCAGCCCGGCGCGCGCCAGCCGGGCGCCGTAGCACACGCCGACGGCCCAGGGGGCGCCGTCCAGCTCCACCCGCCAGCGGTGCTCGCCGCCGGAGAAGCTCTGGCTGCTGAGGACCTGCAGGAAGCTGCAGAACCTCAGAGGGGAGGCGGGGCAGACCCGCCTGGCGGCGCTGTAGGTCACCGTCTTCATGTCGCCCGACAGCACGAGGTTGGGGTGGGCGGTGTCCGGGTCAAAGGTCACCTCCGACGGGTTGAGGACGCTGCGGAGGGAGCGGTGGATCTCGGCCGCGCCCGCCTTGAACTCGGCGCTCATTTCCTCCAGCCTGGCGCAAGCGAATGAGACGCTCCGCTTTGAGCCGCCGCCGCCGCCGCCGCCGCCTCCGTCGCCGCGCTCCACCTCCTCCTCCTTCGCCGGAGGCCGGTCCATCAGCTGCGCGACGCGCGGCTGCAGGCGGCCCAGGTCCTCGGCGAACGCGGCGGCGTCCTCCTCGGTCAGCAGGGACTCGGCGCTGAGCGCGGCGTGCCTCAGCTCCTCGGTCAGCTCCGACGCCCGGCCCACCCGGGCGCGCAGGCTCCCCTCGCCCGGGCTCAGCTCCCCCTCGATCAACCGGGCCACCGCCTCGCCGTAGTTCCGGGTCAGCGTCCTGATGGCGTCCAGGAGCTTCGCCACGCCCGCCCTCAGCTCCTCGTTGGCGGCCCTCAGCTCCTCCTCCCGCTCCTTCTCCTTCAGGAGGACGGACTCGGCCATGTCCAACCGGACGGCCAACTCTGTGACTTGAGAGGCGAGCCGAAATTTGGGTTCGTCCATTTCGGTTTTCTTGGTTGCAATGCTTTGCTGTTGAGGCGGCGTGGGTGGAGGCTGTTGAGGCGGCGTGGGTGGAGGCTGTTGAGGCGGCGTGGGTGGAGGCTGTTGAGGCGGCATGGGTGGAGGCTGTTGAGGTCCGGTGGGTGGAGGCTGTTGAGGCGGCGTGGGAAGAGGCTGTTGAGGCGGCGTGGGTGGAGGCTGTTGAGGCGGCGTGGGTGGAGGCTGTTGAGGCGGCGTGGGTGGAGGCTGTTGAGGCGGCGTGGGAAGAGGCTGTTGAGGCGGCGTGGATAGGGGCTCTGAGGCCGTCCGCCGGCCATCTCGGTCCTCCGGGAGATCCTTCTCCGGTGGCGTCCTCGAATGACACTTTGAGCCGTCTCCTTGCGGCGCCGCCTCTGGAGGTCCGGTCGGCGTCGCGGCCTCGACGCGGCCCGGATGACCGGCGCCGACCTTGTGGCCCTGCTCCAGAGCGGCCTTATGGGCCTCGACCGCGCGGCACATCTCCTCGTTCCTCACCAGGGCGTCCGCTCCTCCGTACGCCCGCTGGCACTCGGGGCAGTGGTGCTGGTCCAGTCCCGCCGCCATGGTCTGCAGGCAGGCCAGGCAGTAGGTGTGGCCGCAGGGCAGAGACGTCGGCTCGCGGTACACCTGCAGGCAGATGGAGCAGGTCGGCCGCTCGCCGCTCGCCTCCTCCTCGGAGGCGGCCGCTCCATCAGGTCCTCCGCTGAAGGACATGGCAGCCGGATCCCAACTGGAAATAATAATAATGTGTGAGATGTGTGGTAGAAATCATCAGAGTCATGAATAGCCGATAATACTGCAGGTTTATAATGATGGATGAACTCAGTAGGCAGACCCCTCTACACACACACACACACACACACACACACACATATACATACACATATAAACACACACACACACACACACGTACACATATATACACACAAATAGACACAAACATATACACACACATATAGACACACCCATATACACACATATAGACACACATATACACACACATATAGACACACACACTCATATACACACACACTAGGCCTGCACGATATCAGCAAAATGTGCGATGTGCGATCACACTGTTCAATATTGCGATGACGATATGACTTGCGATAAATAAGAAAATATTTAAGTTTGCATACAGTTCCTGTCTCAGATTTTTCAGCTTTAATAGATTCCCTGCTTTTAGGTACTCTCAAACACTGAATAGCTGATGGTAATTAGCCTACATAAAAAAAAGGGAAAATAATATTCTTGTGCATGCTTTTATTGAAACCCACATAACATTAATTTACATGTTATTGTAAAAATAAATTAAAGTTTCCTTACCCTGCTCTCAACAAAAACAAAAAGTATCTATTGAAATAAAAGAATCTCAGGGGAAAAGAGCTTAAATAAATAACACAAATAAATTCTGGATTGGATACTGACAGGGTTAAATAATGTCCAAAACATACTCCGTAGTTTGTGGTTTAAAATGTATAAGGACGAAAATGAAAACATCCCCGCTTAGCAAATGGTATGATCCTCTTCTCAGCCCTCCTTCTCCTCTGCACCGCTCCGCAGCCCGACCGTCCAGCGCGACTCACGCAGAGTGAGATCTGTTTAGTTGTAGTGTTGTGAATCAACTGTTGCTCCAAAGCTGTCTCACACTTCTTTCCTTTTACCGAGAGTTGTTCCGATTCCGATACCATATCGGTGAGTGCTGGAGTCCAGGCACCGTTTACCAGTTAGCTCTGTTAGCCCGGTTAGCTCCGTTAGCGCCATTAGCGCCATTAACGTAATTTACGTAAGTTACGTAAATTAGGTAAATAACTTACGTAATTTGCGTAAGTTACGCAATTAACGTAACTTACGCAAATTACGTAAGTTATTTACGTAATAACTTACGTGAATTGCGTAAGTTACGCAATTCACGTAACTTACGCAAATTACGTAAGTTATTACGTAAATAACTTACGCAAATTACGTAAGTTATTTACGTAATAACTTACGTGAATTGCGTAAGTTACGCAATTCACGTAACTTACGCAAATTACGTAAGTTATTACGTAAATAACTTACGTAATTTGCGTAAGTTATTTACGTAATAACTTACGTGAATTGCATAAGTTACGCAATTCACGTAACTTACGCAAATTACGTAAGTTATTACGTAAATAACTTACGTAATTCGCGTAAGTTATTTACGTAATAACTTACGTAATTTGCGTAAGTTATTTACGTAATAACTTACGTGAATTGCATAAGTTACGCAATTCACGTAACTTACGCAAATTACGTAAGTTATTACGTAAATAACTTACGTAATTTGCGTAAGTTATTTACGTAATAAATTACGTAATTTGCGTAAGTTATTTACGTAATAACTTACGCAAATTACAGGAAGTGCAGGAAGTGAAATAGTAAAAGCCATAGAGCATCCGGTCAATTTTCAAAATAAAACCACCCTCCCGATCGAACACGGCCACAAATCGTCGTTTATAACTGACTTTGTCTATAGGCTACAGCACAACACATTGGACATAACAACAATAAACAACACTAAACACAATTAAACCAGACAAAAAAGTAAACATTTACTATATCGTCTACCAACTCATGGTAGAAGCACACAAATCTAGGAAAAACGACCAAATCAACAGCAAATCAACTTCTGACAGACAAAGCAACTGCAAGTCAACTTCAGAAAGGCAAAGTAACCTTTTATTTGTTTGTTCTATTTTGACATCTACAAATGATCGCGTGGTCTCCTGATTCTCGCGTGGTCTTGTAGTTCTCGCGTGATCCCGCGAATCCTGCCGCCTCGCAGCGCTACGCTGTAGGGGACGTGAGCGTCGCGTTACGGCTGCGTCGCGGTCACCGCTGCTGATCGCTGCCACTCTAGTCAATGAAAGTATTTCCACCGGGCCGCTGCGGAACGTCTCAGCAGCGTCCCAGGAGCGGCGCGCCGCAGCCGCAACGCTATCTTTACGTAGCGTTATCCTGCAGGAACGTCAGCGAAGCTTGGCGTCATCTGATTGACTAGTGTGTGCATGCATGGCCCCAAATGTCAGAATGCCACGGCGAGTGTGCATGGCGAACTTATCGCATTACAGACCAGCTTTTGCGATGTGTTTATCGCGAACGTTCACATCGCGATGACGATGAAAATTCGATTAATCGTGCAGGCCTAACACACACACACACACACACACACACACACACTCATATACACACACATATACACACATATAGACACACACACTCATACACACACACACACACTCATATACACACACATATAGACACACACACACACTCATATACACACACATATACACACACAAATAGACACACACACACATATACACACACATATACACACACACACACTCATATACACACATATATACACACACATATACACACACATATAGACACACACACATATACACACACATACACACACACACTCATATACACACACACATATACACACACACTCATACACACACACACACACACACACATTTATACACACACATACACACACACACACACACACACACACATACACTCATATACACACTCATACACACACACACACACACACACATACACACACACACAGATCAAGGTCCAGTGTCTATTTGGTTTGTTTGCATTTCGGGTTAAGTTTCGTTTTCCACGCAACACGAAGTTTGTTCGTTTGTTCTGCCTGATCAAATACACACAATCAAAACGGAGATTATAATCAGTATGAATATTATAATATTAAGTGCGGTGTAGTGATCCCAGCAGATCACTATCGCATTGTTTGTTTAGTTACACATCAAACCACTCTGCCGCCACTAAACACATTACTCTAACGTACAGTTTGAGATGAAAAGGAAACCTTCATGTTGAACATACCTGTCTGTCTGTCTGTCTTCCAGGTGTGTGGCTGTCTGGTTGTCCTCGTCTCGTCCACACAACCCAACACAACACAACCCAACCCAACAACCCAACACAACACAACAACACAACCCAACCCTCCAGCGTCACCACATGTCTGCACGATGAGGAAATGAACCAGTTTGAGTCCGGTTGCTTCACCTCGTAGTTTTATTACAGGCTTAACTTTCAGGATCCGAGCTGTCTGTCTGTCTATCTGTCTATCTGTCTATCTGTCTGTGAGGACACCTGGAGACAGCTGAGATGTCTTCATGCACTTACACTGAGGACATGTGGAGGATACAGAGAAACTACAGCAGCAGCAGCAGCAACATCTGGAACAACAGACTGTATGAAAGCTCATGTTTAATGACATCATAGCCACGCCCCCTTCAGGTCTTTATGGACATAACTATAATACAGATGTGATTTATTACACAAAATATTTGCAACACAAATTATGTAAATAAAATAAAAAAGATTGCAATGTTGCAGTGTTGACCAGAGCCACACCACCTGGGGATGCAGCCTATAGTGACTGGTCTGGTCTGGTCTGGTCTGGTCCCCCCCCCCACCATGATGATGACATGATGCCCTCAGTCCACCTGGTCTGCAGTACCAGACCAGACTGACATGATGCCCTCAGTCCACCTGGTCTGCAGTACTAGACCAGACTGACATGATGCCCTCAGTCCACCTGGTCTGCAGTACCAGACCAGACTGACATGAGGCCCTCAGTCCACCTGGTCTGCAGTACCAGACCAGACTGACATGATGCCCTCAGTCCACCTGGTCTGCAGTACCAGACCAGACTGACATGATGCCCTCAGTACACCTGGTCTGCAGTACCAGACCAGACTGACATGAGGCCCTCAGTCCACCTGGTCTGCAGGACCAGACCAGACTGACATGATGCCCTCAGTCCACCTGGTCTGCAGGACCAGACCAGACTGACATGATGCCCTCAGTCCACCTGGTCTGCAGGACCAGACCAGACTGACATGATGCCCTCAGTCCACCTGGTCTGCAGTACCAGACCAGACTGACATGATGCCCTCAGTCCACCTGGTCTGCAGGACCAGACCAGACTGACATGAGGCCCTCAGTCCACCTGGTCTGCAGGACCAGACCAGACTCCACACTTCAGAGGAGCCTCCACTGGATCGGCTCAGACTTTGACAACGACAAGTTCAGTCCACAGTAGAAATACATATTAATATTATTTAATTATACATATTAAAGTTTCCCTTCCCGGGTTGGGCTTCATTTGAAATCCTTAAGGCACCGTTTAAATTGTGTTTCTTTTTTTTCTGGCTTAGCGTAACGTTTCTTTGGAAAGTCTGAGGCAGATTTTCATCAATGAAAAGCAAACAAGTTGAAATACTTTTTGTTGTTGTTGTTGCATTTCTCTGATCCTACAGATCCTAAAGGTCTGATTCATACACAGTATTGCACAGCAGTCTACACAGTGTCTCTGGAAACAGTCATTAGTGCATATTATTGATTCCCTGCACACAAGTTGCATTACAAGAAAATACAAACGTATTCTGTTTCCTAAAAAAAGATCAGTATTCAGTATATATATATTATTAATATTATTATTATTTATAACAAGCCCTGCGGCTTCCACAAATAAGTATAAATATCGATTTCACAAGTTTCTGTCAAAAAACAACCTAGGATAGATAGAGGCATAGAGGGAGACGGAGGAAGACAAGGAGCCCAGGCCAGAGTGGGGAAGTCTCCCTCAGGACAGGGTCTCCCCCCTCAGGACAGGGTCTCCCTCAGGACAGGGTCTCCCTCAGGACAGGGTCTCCCTCAGGACAGGGCCTCCAGGTCCAGTGGAGGCAGCGGCTCCCTCCAGTAGGAGAAGTGGCTGAACTCGGGGCAGTCGAAGGCGGACGCCGAGCTGCTGCGGACCGACAGCACCGGGAAGAAATGCTCCACCAGCTCACCCAGGTGGTTGTACCTGTGACACGCGCACACACACACACACACACACACGCATGCACACGCACATGCACACGTTTAAGGTTACACACAACACAGAGCAGAACCAAATCCAGCTTGGTGCACTGAACTTCGCAGAGAGTTCGGTGTGTGTGTGTGAGGTCTTAATTTGACCGCTTATCAGTGTTTACGTGCGTTTGATTGGACCGCGTTAGCTGTCAGCTGATAGGCGGCGCGTGACTAGTGTCTCGCCAGAACTAGCCACGCCCATTTTTTTTTACCTGTGAAGAGCTTCGAGATTTGTCTCCGCAGATGAGAAACTCAACGTATTATTATTATCATTATCATTATTATTATTATTATTATTATTATTATTATTATTATTAGTGGTAGTAGTAGTGCTTACGAGGATTTATTTCCTTTAGTCTTCTCCTGAGTGAGCTCTCCTTTGGGGTTGATGGTGAAGATCCTGGTGTCAGGAACGCCCACTTGCTGATAGGCGTAGGCATCCTGCAGTACGGAAAAATAGATTTGGATTAGACTCTCGAACTTCACTGTCATCGCACAACAACAACAACATGTAGTAAGCGGCTCACCAGGTAGCACAACGCAGCATAAAGAGGAGGCAGGGTCCAAAATAATATAATAATAAGGGCTCATTTTGGCGAAAAGCAAAAAATGAACAAAAAGGCGAGTGCAGGTATGAATGGGGAATACAGCGAGCGATCAGGAACAACATCTCATTGTGTATGAACAGGTTTAATACAGAGTCTCCCCTGGTACCAGATACTAATGTTAGGAGGAGACCTACGTTGGTCCTGTTGCCGAACGCTGCGTAGAAGGGCCGTCTCTGAGGGTTGAAGAGGTCCTTGATGTCCGCCAGACAGGCCACCTTGAACACCTCCGGCTTCTTCTCGATCACCTCCCTGCACGCGGTGGGAACGCAGCGGTTAAAACACAACAATTATAAAGACACAATAACACACGTTTTAAATGTTTTTTAGAAGCGTGAATCAAAAACTAAAGCTCAATCGATGCATTCAATACTTTTACACCTCAGCATTGTCGATTTCGATTGGTCAGTAACACTCCAAGGGGGTGCGTTATTTTTCTGTAACCTCTGCCTTTAAACAGTTCCACCTCAATTAAATTCGATATCGATTAAAGTCGATAACGTTATAGATGAAAGTAACTCATATCTCATCATTATTGGTAACTGTGGTATAAGCAGAACTTCGGCGGCCGCGTCACCACAACCCTGTTGGACTTTATTTATTTTCCAATAACGGGACACCCAGTCCTGCTTTAATCCTTTTAAATACTGGTTTAATACTTATTGACGTTAGATCTTCAACTCAGCCCATCCATGCGGAGGTAATAATGACGTGCTGAGAGGTTAGTTTACCAGCGGGCGGGTGGGTTGTGACTTATTTCTGGATTGTAGTCAAGCCTGTTCCACTTCTATTCTACCTTGTGACACTAACATCCCACCGTATGGACAGCAGCAAACATGAAGCCCAACGCACAGACGGCCAAAAAATAATGTTTTTCAATTATCCAAAGTGTCCAAAGTAGACGAAAAAATACAGCCCTCACTCACTCTTTAATTATTTGTGAATGAAGGATGCAGTTTGTAAGTTCCTCTGGTGCAGGCGGGTCCCACCTGCTGTTGGAGTTACCTGTGCAGAGCGGAGAAGAGGCTGCTGGGAGCCAGCAGCACCGGGCCCTTGGGCAGAACCGTCCCTTTGTCGTTGACCCACTGCAGGTAGTCCTTAGTGATGGCCGCCATGCCGATGGCCCGCGCCGAACAGTACAGGAACTTATAGCCGTTTCTGTCAGGGACAAATGGGAAACATCCGTTTAAAATATATTATACATTATATATATATATATTTAAAATTATTTTTGCTTTTATCACCAGGTGTGAAGTGTGATTAGCCATTACATGACATCACAAGTGGGAGTGTCCACCCAGATGTATTAGTCTACCAGTCTACCCAGTGGACCGTACCAACTGGTATGCTGATCCATCCATCATACATCTGGGTCAACACTCCCACTTGTGATGTCACTGGAGGGCAGATTTTCGAAATAGCTTGTAATGGCTAATCACACTCACGCCTGGAGGTAAAATAGGGGACTTTTACATTCGGTACATACTTGTGTATTTTGTGGTAGAGTTTGGCGATGCCTTGGTGTGTCCAGTCTTTGCCAAACTGAGGCAGGATGTGGCCGAGCGCATCAGACCTGAAGAGGAGACCGGCGGGAATGTCGTAATAATGAGACCGTGTGCATAGAAACATCTACTGTATATAACACACACACACACACACACACACAATATTGCAATGTTTAGCAATACAACGCCCATTTTCAGAGTTGAATTGGACCAAATAAAGGACCGTAAAATATACAGGTCATGGAAGCTGGTTGCTATGGTTACTTGGTGATGGTGCCGTCGATGTCGGAGATGATGACGCGGTCGTCCCATTTCCACAGGTAGATGGCAGCCTCGCAGCGGCAGGTGCCCTGGTACTGCGTGGTCACGCTGAACACCACCTGGTTGGCGCCGTCGCGCAGATTCAGGCGCTCCTGAGCGCGCCGAGGAGAAAGGTCAAAGGTTAGGCTGCGCTAGAGTATATACTCATATATAATAATATAAACTCAAACTCTGCCTGGGTTCATTGACACACGGATTAGAATAGACTCCATTAAAAAGCTGTGTCTGTGTGTGTAGGGATGGGTCATGATTTTTTTAAAATGTTCAAATAGTCATTAAATTATAAAAAATAAATCAAATAGTTTATGCAACTATCGTCCTGTCTTAAAAAATACAAAAGTGTTTATTTTTTTAAGTTGGAGAGATATTGGATATTCAACAGATATTCACGCTCCGAATCACAGTGACCTGATGCAGGGAACTAAAGACGCGATCACCGGTATAAGCCCCATGTATCTAGCGGTACCATGTACCATGTACCTGCCCAGGTGTCTACCTGCCCAGGTGTCTACCTGCCCAGGTGTCTACCTGGACAGGTACTGTATATACCTGCCCAGATGTATACCTGCCCAGACGTCTACCTGCCCAGGTGTCTACCTGCCCAGGTGTCTACCTGCCCGGGAGCCGGTTGGGCAGCAGCACTCCTCTCTATAGAGCCATCGTTTGGTCCTACACAACAGGCAAATTACAAAGTACCCCGCCCCAAACAATAAAACCCTAAATAAACTAAGGCGCAATTAAACTGGATTAAACCTTAAAAATGTTGCCAGTAGCGCTATAACAGCTCTGTGGGGGAGGGGGGGGGAGGGAGGGGGGGGGTGATAGTATCGTATCAAATAGTATTGTTGCTGTAAATGGTGCGTAGCTCCTACTATTTGCTCGGAGGTGAGGCGCAGAGACTTCCTGTACATCTGGCTGATGCACTGGCTCATGGTGTCTGTTGATAGGCTGTCCGTCGGCATGGCAGCCTGGCGACCGAGCCCCGCCTCCTCATCGCTGTACATGTCATCCAGTGTGGCCCTGGGAGATAAGAGTGAGGATATTCTTCATTTACTATAAATATTGCAGTCCGAGTCCGCTAGTCCTGAACTACTGTGGTGACTGGAGTTGAACTGAAGTGGATTCCACATCTGAATGAACGCTGCCGTCCATCCAGCGTTTAAAATGTTTTATGTGTCTGCCTTGACGCCTGTCCCTTTACTGTCCGCCTTGATGCCTGTCTCCACTGTCTGCCTTGATGCCTGTCCCTTTACTGTCCGCCTTGATGCCTGTATCCACTGTCTGCCTTGATGCCTGTCCCTTCACTGTCTGCCTTGATGCCTGTCTCCACTGTCTGCCTTGATGCCTGTCCCTTTACTGTCTGCCTTGATGCCTGTCCCTTTACTGTCTGCCTTGATGCCTGTCCCTTTACTGTCCGCCTTGATGCCTGTCCCTCCACTGTCTGCCTTGATGCCTGTCTCCACTGTCCGCCTTGATGCCTGTCCCTTTACTGTCCGCCTTGATGCCTGTCTCCACTGTCTGCCTTGATGCCTGTCTCCACTGTCTGCCTTGATGCCTGTCTCCACTGTCTGCCTTGATGCCTGTCTCCACTGTCTGCCTTGATGCATGTCCCTTTACTGTCCGCCTTGATGCCTGTCTCCACTGTCTGCCTTGATGCCTGTCCCTTTACTGTCTGCCTTGATGCCTGTCCCTTTACTGTCCGCCTTGATGCCTGTCCCTCCACTGTCTGCCTTGATGCCTGTCTCCACTGTCCGCCTTGATGCCTGTCCCTTTACTGTCCGCCTTGATGCCTGTCTCCACTGTCTGCCTTGATGCCTGTCTCCACTGTCTGCCTTGATGCCTGTCTCCACTGTCTGCCTTGATGCCTGTCTCCACTGTCTGCCTTGATGCCTGTCTCCACTGTCTGCCTTGATGCCTGTCTCCACTGTCTGCCTTGATGCCTGTCCCTTTACTGTCCGCCTTGATGCCTGTCTCCACTGTCCGCCTTGATGCCTGTCCCTTTACTGTCTGCCTTGATGCCTGTCTCCACTGTCTGCCTTGATGCCTGTCTCCACTGTCTGCCTTGATGCCTGTCCCTTCACTGTCCGCCTTGATGCCTGTCTCCACTGTCTGCCTTGATGCCTGTCCCTTTACTGTCCGCCTTGATGCCTGTCTCCACTGTCTGCCTTGATGCCTGTCTCCACTGTCTGCCTTGATGCCTGTCCCTTTACTGTCCGCCTTGATGCCTGTCTCCACTGTCTGCCTTGATGCCTGTCCCTTTACTGTCTGCCTTGATGCCTGTCCCTTTACTGTCCGCCTTGATGCCTGTCCCTCCACTGTCCGCCTTGATGCCTGTCTCCACTGTCCGCCTTGATGCCTGTCTCCACTGTCTGCCTTGATGCCTGTCTCCACTGTCTGCCTTGATGCCTGTCCCTTTACTGTCTGCCTTGATGCCTGTCTCCACTGTCTGCCTTGATGCCTGTCTCCACTGTCTGCCTTGATGCCTGTCTCCACTGTCTGCCTTGATGCCTGTCCCTTCACTGTCCGCCTTGATGCCTGTCCCTTTACTGTCTGCCTTGATGCCTGTCCCTTTACTGTCCGCCTTGATGCCTGTCCCTTCACTGTCCGCCTTGATGCCTGTCCCTTTACTGTCCGCCTTGATGCCTGTCTCCACTGTCCGCCTTGATGCCTGTCTCCACTGTCTGCCTTGATGCCTGTCCCTCCACTGTCCGCCTTGATGCCTGTCTCCACTGTCTGCCTTGATGCCTGTCTCCACTGTCTGCCTTGATGCCTGTCCCTTCACTGTCCGCCTTGATGCCTGTCCCTCCACTGTCTGCCTTGATGCCTGTCTCTCCACTGTCTGCCTTGATGCCTGTCTCCACTGTCTGCCTTGATGCCTGTCCCTTCACTGTCTGCCTTGATGCCTGTCCCTTCACTGTCTGCCTTGACGCCTGTCCCTTCACTGTCTGCCTTGATGCCTGTCCCTTCACTGTCTGCCTTGATGCCTGTCTCCACCGTCTGCCTTGACGCCTGTCTCCACTGTCTGCCTTGACGCCTGTCCCTTTACTGTCCGCCTTGATGCCTGTCCCTTTACTGTCTGCCTTGATGCCTGTCCCTTTACTGTCCACCTTGATGCCTGTCTCTCCACTGTCTGCCTTGATGCCTGTCCCTTCACTGTCCACCTTGATGCCTGTCTCCACTGTCTGCCTTGATGCCTGTCCCTTTACTGTCTGCCTTGATGCCTGTCTCCACTGTCTGCCTTGATGCCTGTCCCTTCGCCGTCTGCCTTGACGCCTGTCCCTTCACTGTCTGCCTTGACGCCTGTCCCTTCACTGTCTGCCTTGATGCCTGTCCCTTCACTGTCTGCCTTGACGCCTGTCCCTTCACCGTCTGCCTTGATGCCTGTCTCCACTGTCTGCCTTGATGCCTGTCCCTTCACTGTCTGCCTTGACGCCTGTCCCTTCACCGTCTGCCTTGACGCCTGTCTCCACTGTCTGCCTTGATGCCTGTCTCCACTGTCTGCCTTGATGCCTGTCCCTTTACTGTCCGCCTTGATGCCTGTCTCCACTGTCTGCCTTGATGCCTGTCCCTTTACTGTCCGCCTTGACGCCTGTCCCTTCACTGTCTGCCTTGACGCCTGTCCCTTCACTGTCTGTCCAACAGTATTACTCCAACAGTAAGTGACTGGACAGTGTTTGTCAAGGAAGCAGCTTGACATTGATGTTTCCTAATCAGCACCACTTCCTGTTACAACTATTGACTGTTGGACATGTGACATCAAACTTCAACAGACACTTTGAATTATTATTATTACTACTATGTCAACCTACTTTATTGTCGTGGGAGCAGAGAGTGACACCTCCTCTTGTTCCTGCGTTGAGGTCTGTGGCTAAAAGGTCAGAAGAAGTTAACAACATTATGGACACAAAGCTGAACGACAACAGGAAGTACTTCTCAATGCCGGTACAACATTATTCCTTATATATGTATATATTTTATATAAACCTTATATAAAAAGTCATTCATCACATCATACAAAGGCAGAACATGTAGAACTACTACGACTAGAATATTTCTAGAAGATAATTACTATAAAAGTATATATATACATACACACACATACACTTTCATAGTAATTATCTAGGTAGGTTATAGGTTCATGAATGTTTTTCTATTTGATAGATATAAACAATCTTTAATGATCTTCATCACATCATAAAAGTGTCCATTTTATTATAGCCCTTAATCACAGTTACAAAGGGCTTTACAGGCCATATATGCATGACCCCCCCCCCCCCCCCTAACCCTGAGCCCCTAAACTCCCTTAAATATGAAGGAAGAAGAGTTCTGTGGGAGTCTTGCACCTGGCTGATGTCACTGTCTCTTCTCCTCCAGGAGAACCACCAGCGGCCCGACTTCCTCGGCATCTTGTCCTTCACTAGCCGGTCTA
Organism: Merluccius polli; assembly: GCA_030340625.1. Taxonomy (NCBI): domain Eukaryota; kingdom Metazoa; phylum Chordata; class Actinopteri; order Gadiformes; family Merlucciidae; genus Merluccius; species Merluccius polli. The sequence goes on along the minus strand of JAOPHQ010001623.1, from coordinate 14,990 downwards.
CAGCACTCTGTAAAGTACACACACACACACACACACACACACACACACACACACACACACACACACACACACACACACACACACACACACACACACACACACACACACACACACACACACACTTATGTAATGTGTGGTATACCTTTATGCAATGTGTGGTATACCTTTATGTAATGTGTGGTATACCTTTATGTAACGTGTGGTATACCTTTACGTAACGTGTGGTATACCTTTACGTAACGTGTGGTATACCTTTACGTAACGTGTGGTATACCTTTATGTAACGTGTGGTATACCTTTATGTAACGTGTGGTATACCTTTACGTAACGTGTGGTATACCTTTACGTAATGTGTGGTATACCTTTATGTAACGTGTGGTATACCTTTATGTAACGTGTGGTATACCTTTACGTAACGTGTGGTATACCTTTACGTAACGTGTGGTATACCTTTATGTAACGTGTGGTATACCTTTATGTAATGTGTGGTATACCGTTACGTAATGTGTGGTATACCGTTACGTAATGTGTGGTATACCTTTGGGAGATTCTTGTGGAAGGCTTGCTTGGACAGGACCATTGGCGCTGCCACAGCCCAATTATAGTACCTGGAAAACAGAGCAAAACATGCGTGTGAAGAAGTGATGGGGCGATTTGGAGCAGAAAATTAATCAGAAATTAAACAATGATGGGATATTTCACTGCTGCCTCTTACTTGGAGTTGATGCAGATGACCAGGTTGGGGTCCTCGATGATCCCGGGGTTGTTGAAGAAATCCTTGTAGGTCACGATGTGCTCTTTAAACTTTTCTGTAGAGACGGCCGACACAAGGAAGCGAAACTCACGCATTAGAACAAATGTATTCAACCGCTCAGAAATCACCACCCGTATTTAGATCACACTAGTCTAACTAATCAGGCTTTAGATTAATAATCTAAAGTCTGATTTGTTAGATGAGTTCAAATCTGGGTGAAGGGGGCGTTTCACTGTCTTTCGCTTCATATTTGTTGTCGACCAATCATGTTGCTGGAGGCGGGGATTCCTGAAGCGTGTAATTGGCGAACACAAACGTCGTGTAGACTGGCCACTGTAGAAATACACTTATAAAAATATCCCAGGAAACCAGTTTATCTCTGCCCCCTTGCAGCGGTTGGTTTCCTGCCCCGGCTGTGTGCCGTCTCCCCCCCAGCATTCCTGCTGTAACACAGCAGGAATGCAGGATCCCGGATTAGGATCTCATAACCTGCGCGTCTGGATCCCGGATTAGGATCTCATAACCTGCGCGTCGACGACACACCTTGGCTGATGTCTCCCACGCGGCCGCAGAGGGACATGCTGACGTCCATGTGGTCCGTGGTCGAGTCGGACAGGTACTCCGTGCCGCTGTCCATGGCCCCGCTGCCCAGCGACCCGCTGCCCAGCGACTGGGGCGACTGGGTCCCCGAGTTCGATCCCTGGTCGGCGCCGGAGCGGGACGCTGCCTCTGCGTCGCTGGGAGAGGAGCAGACGTTAGCAGGCTCTTCAAATCTTAAAATGAATCGCCGCTATTCATGACAACATTCCCATATTACAGGACGCCAATAAGCAAATTTAGAGTGAGTCACACAGACTTTATCATTCGCCGAACTCTGGGACTGAAAAATTGGACTTCCAGACCGGCCGGTCCCCCCCCACAACACGCGCGCCTCGCTGCCCCCCCCACACGTATTTATTTCTACTCTGTGCCAGAGTCAGACCAGACTCACACACACGCCTGTTTCAATAGTAGACGGCGCCACTCCAGAACACACACACTCATACTGATGATAATAGATAATAGATAATAGTGTGTAGTACTACAGTACACACAAACACACATTAGATGACGCTACTACTGCAGAGCACGCAGTTAAACAGAAAATGTGTGTTTTTATGTCTTTTTATTGTGCTTTTTTTATCTATTTGTTGTGCTTGATGTCCCTGTTTTTATTGATTTTATGTCATAAGCGCATACTGAGGCAAATTCCTAACCACTAAGGTGGGATGGCAATACATCTGACACATCAATACATCTCTGTACGAGAGAACAAGTGGGATTTCTGATTTCTTCATTTCTGACATTTATCTGCATCAGCTTTGAGAGACGTCATCTGTTTGTCTCTCAAAGGGGCGGGGCCTAGAGGAATAGACCAATAGGCCGGAAGAGGGGCGCAAGCAGTGGTAATTCTATGGCTTAATCATTTTCCCTTATTCTACTTGAATATGAATCCTTCTCGCCCCACAGATCGGTCGGCTCCCGATGTTCAGTCCACCGCTGGTTTTAGCTAATATGCAAACATCTCAGGAGATCCTTCAGATCTCTGTGACTTGAATCCATCAGCTGCCCCTCGTGTTAATGTAGTCTTTCCAAACCTAAATAAGACGACCGCCGGCGGTTACCTCTTGGGGAAGTAGAGCGCGGCGACCTCCGGGTCCAGCCGGGTCAGGTCATCCAGGTAGATGCCCTTCGGTACCAAGTGTTGGCTGCGTTTACCTGTGGAGGAACAGGGAAGCCAGCGGTCAGACATCGTCTTTAGCTGATGGGGCGACGATGAATCGATGAATCGATGAATCGAACGACAGAAAATTAATCGAATCGACTTTTTATAGTCTGCTTCAGAAATTAAAATTGTTTGGTTCATGGATCATTGAATGAAATTAATACTTTAGTTTTTCTTTGCTGCTTGTCAGATAAAGCAAGAACATTTAAGACACTTTGGACTCTGGTAACTTGTGATGGCATTTGCTATTATTCACGATTAAAAATAAATGATTAAATGATAAATGATTAAATCGAAAAATGGGTCCTTTAAATCGATTATAAAAATAGTTGCAGCCCTAGTATGTTAGTTTGTTTCACAGAATCATGGTACTATTGCCTATATACGGTACTATTATTGTAAATACGCTGGTTAACACTGTTTTACCTTTTTTCTTGTCCTGTTGCTCTGCTTTGGTGGCGTCTTGAGAAATGTCTGCCGTCTGATTGGTCGGCTGGAGGCCTTCTGCTTTCCTGTCAGTCACTGTTGACCCGCCTTCCTCATTCGCCTCCACACAGTCCCCATTGCTGACACTAACAGCATTGGTGGCGCCCATTTCACCGGGCTCAGCCGTGGCACTGCGCCGTCCTGAAACGTCTATGCTGTCCAACGATTCGACGATACTGTTTCGGCCGGTGACAGACACAGACCCGCCGGCGGATGCGCTCGTCGCTTTGTCACCGGCTGGCGCGTCTCTGGCGACAGCGCAGGCTTTTCCCTCTGTACACTCCTCTGTACAAACGTTACCCAACGCAGCGCTCTCCACGACGGCTGTGGTTTCATCTCTGTTTTGGCCGATTTCACACGGGTCAGCTGACTTCACCGGGGAGAGACTTCGGTCCTCCGGCTCTGGATCGGACGGCCGTCCCTCCGCTGCCGTCTCCTCGGCCGCGCGGCTGTCCGTCTGGGTGAGCTGCTCCACAAGCAGTGTGTCCGTGCCGACGCTAACCGCCGGCGCCGGAGCGTCCGGCGGTGCGTTCGGCGTCGAGTGGGCCAGCAGAGGGGTCCTCTCTGGGGTCGGCGTGTTGGCCTGGGAGGAGAAGAGACCCAGGTCCAGGGACACGGTCCTGGGGTGCGGCCTCACCACGGTCACGCCGCCGGCCCGGCCGCAGTGAACGGTGGTCTGGAAGACGCTGTCGTCGAAGGAGTCCTGCCGCTCGATGGTGCGGAAATGGGAGCGGTCTGAAGTGGAGATGCGCTGCGACTCCACAGAGGACCTCTCCGACTGACAGACCTGTGAGGAGGGACCATGGGAGATGTAGTCACTCCAAAATGTGGTTAGTGTGGTGTTCACAAATCAGATTGTGTGATTGACAGGCGCTGTGGACGGCGTACCTTGGGGAAACCGCCCCAGTTCCACTGCATCTGAGGGCCAGAGGACTCCTGGGGTCTCACCACAAGCTCAGAGTCGCTCTTGGGAGAGGAGGGGCGACTGTGAAACACACTGAGGAGAGGAGAGGAGAGGAGAGGAGAGGAACTAATCAAATATTTTTTGTATTATTTGTAGGGACTAGGAAAATTCCGAACCAAGAAAATTATGTTTTTTCCGACACAAAAATCATCCATCGTCATAGATCATCATCATCTTGCTGAATCTAAATTCATATAATGCTCTTGTCTTCTGGTATTTCAAATAATAAATTCAAATAATGCTCTTGTCTTCTGGTTTCCAAGTGTGACAGCAAGAAGTACGACGTCGCAAACAGGAGGAGCCCATGCTCACCCTTCGGAGGGGGAACACTCTCCTTCTGAGTGGGGGTGAACCTCGCGGGTCGTCTGAGTGGACCCTGGCTCCTCGGATATGGAGAAATAGATGGACTTACTGGAAGACACGCGAGACAAACGTTCATCTGAAGTGATCTGTCGACATCCCCGGCTTGAGATTATTGGCAACCGATAACGAAAAAAGCAAACGCGGCACATTTTACACAGACTTTAAATCTAGGGCAGCAACGATTATCTGATTATTCGATTATATAAGTACTGGTACAGAGTTTGCTTCAACTAAGGACAACGTCTGATAGGCGACTGGTGCCTATCAGAAACATGAAGTTGTTCTCAAATGTTCAAATGTCTGAAATGTTCCCCACTCCAGACATTTGTTTTCTTCAGGTGTCATATTAGCATATTTGTCTGTGTACACATTTGTCCATAATCAATAAAATACTTTTATTTGTTTGCTTAAACGACGGACCTGACTTGCAGGGAAGTGGCGAACGGCTCCTTCACGGGGCTCTCCTGCTCCCGCTCGTCCGACGAGGAGCTGCCCTCCTCCCGCAGGTGGGAGCCGGAGCGAACGCGCTTCCGACGACGCTTCTTCCTGCGGGCCGGCAGCCCGCCGCCGCCGCCGCCGCCCTCGCCGTTCTCCTCCCCGCCGTTCTCCTCGAGGAGCTCAGTGGGGATGGGGGAGGTGCAGAGGTGAGCTGGCACTA
>JAOPHQ010001623.1:0-7500 GCA_030340625.1 Merluccius polli | reverse complement strand
AAGTCCTGGTCCAGTGTTTTAGAAGTCCTGGTCCAGTATTTTAGAAGTCCTGGTCCAGTATTTTAGAAGTCCTGGTACAGTATTTTAGAAGTCCTGGTCCAGTATTTTAGAAGTCCTGGTCCAGTATTTTAGAAGTCCTGGTACAGTATTTTAGAAGTCCTGGTCCAGTATTTTAGAAGTCCTGGTCCAGTATTTTAGAAGTCCTGGTCCAGTATTTTAGAAGTCCTGGTCCAGTATTTTAGAAGCTCCCTCTGATGTCGGCGGCTCACAGTCCCACTAAGTAAGTCTTGTGTTTTAAATCTGTGCTGAATCTGACCTTTGAGTTGCGGTCTTGTTGAGTTGTTGTTGAGTTGTTGTCGAGTTGTTGTTGAGTTGTTGTTGAGTTGTTGTCGAATTGTTGTTGAGTATGAGGACTAATAAAGGTTTACTGCCGGTGTGAAGGAGTGAGACACGGACCGCTGAACATGTCTCACTGCAGGATCAGCGGGTGTGGCGGTGTGGCGGTGTGTCACTTCCTTTGGGGCGCAAACTTAACCACAGGGTTGAAGGTTCACCAGATAATGATTCAGTAGTGAACACCTACAGCTACACCAGTGTAACGACACACCTGCAGCTACACCAGTGTAACGACACACCTACAGCTCCACCAGTGTAACGACACACCTGCAGCTCCTCTGCTACAAGACTAAACACGCATCAGCATGCCGAATAATAACATGACCTGGAGTCAAGACTTTCCCTAGAGCGTGATCGCATCACGCTGCGGTGCGGCGTGCTTGATGATGATGACATCACCGAGACGTCTCGTCTCATTTATAGATTTAAAAATTGTGGAAATCAATGTCCATCGTATTGTCAATTTGATGTATTTTGAAGTATTGCAGGCGTCTCTATTAGTTGAACCTTCGCGATAACGACCGTCCTTTGCGATTGAAAAGGTCGCACACATATTATAATTACAGTTATTATTATTAACTAAACTATTAAACATATTACACACAGAGGACTGGAAGAACCCACAGCAGCCAACACAAAAGTCCAAAACTGTCCAACCCGTCTCCCACCAGCGGGTCTTACCCAGAGCGAAGCATGCAGGTGTCCCCGCCCATCCAGGTGTGGTCCCCTCGAGCCACCTTCGGCCATAAGATGTCTCAGTATCCTTCATCCCCCAGAATCCTTTGCGGTCGACACAGATTTGGCCTACCATCCCACCGCTCGCCGCCGGGATGGATGCTGCTCTACATTTCGCTACGGGACATCGCTGTACTCTTTGGGGTTTGTTTGTTTGTTTTTTTTGTTTGTTGGTACCTTTTCAAACGTCAGACCCTCCTCTGAGGCCGGCTGGGGTAGCGGTCCTCGATGTGGACCGGATAGTCCAGTCCATAACAAGCTGCCAGGCGATAGACGGGTCCCACTATCCCTTACATATGAAGGTTATCTGTAACGCTTATACTCCTGACCAACAGCCTGGACTCCACTTACACACCGGTCCTCACTTCACTAATTCACACGTCCCCCAAAAAAAAAAAAAGAAAAAAAAGGAAAAGAGAGATCCCAGTGCACCTGACAGCCAGAGCAGCAGTTTGTGAAAGGACCGGCCGCTTCTATTCACACCGGCTTGGAACAAACGCGCACACGCATGAACACATTGAATAGCTCATCAGCACCGCACACGTTCTGGGCTTGACCCCCCCCCCCCCCAGGGCGCTTGACCCCCCCCCCCCCACCCCCCCCCCAGGGTGCCTGACCCCCCCCCCCCCCCAGGTGGTTCGCCCCTCCCCCCCCCCCCCCAGGGTGCCTGACCCCCCCCCCCCCCCAGGTGGCTTGCCGCTCCCCCCCCCCCCCCAGGGTGCCTGACCCCCCCCCCCCAGGTGGCTCGCCCCCCCCCAGAGCGCTTGACCCCCCCAGGGTGCTCAACCCCCCCCCCCCCCAGGGTGCTTGACCCTCGACCCACCCCCCCCCCCAGGTGGCTCGCCCCCCTCCCCCCGCAGGGTGCTTGACCCCCCTCCCCCCAGGGCGCTTGACCCTCGAACCCCCCCCAGGGCGCTTGACCCTTGACCCCCCCAGGTGGCTCGACAGGGTGCTCAACCCCCCCCCCCCCCCCCCCAGGGCGCTCGCCCCCCCCCTGCATGGTCTCTCGGCCCGGTCTTTCCCCATCAGGTGAGCCGGGTTGTTATTGAGTCTACACCGGTGCCAACGCTGCCTGCGGGCAAAACACAACCACAACACAACCACTGGGACCTGGGGTAGGTTGTAACATGAGCTGGGGTAGGTTGTAACATGCGCTGGGGTAGATTGTAACATGAGCTGGGGTAGGTTGTAACATGAGCTGGGGTAGGTTGTAACATGCGCTGGGGTAGATTGTAACATGAGCTGGGGTAGGTTGTAACATGAGCTGGGGTAGGTTGTAACATGAGCTGGGGTAGGTTGTAACATGCGCTGGGGTAGATTGTAACATGAGCTGGGGTAGGTTTTAACATGAGCTGGGGTAGGTTGTAACATGAGCTGGGGTAGATTGTAACATGAGCTGGGGTAGGTTGTAACATGAGCTGGGGTAGGTTGTAACATGAGCTGGGGTAGATTGTAACATGCGCTGGGGTAGGTTGTAACATGAGCTGGGGTAGGTTGTAACATGAGCTGGGGTAGGTTTTAACATGAGCTGGGGTAGGTTGTAACATGAGCTGGGGTAGGTTGTAACATGAGCTGGGGTAGGTTGTAACATGAGCTGGGGTAGGTTGTAACCGTGACTGCGCTTCGTTTGTTGTTCATTTATGTTAACTTAATCATTTACTCACTTGTGTAATCTGTTGATGATGATGATGATGATGATGATGATGATGATGATGATGTGTACCTAGCTGATTGGCTCACAGTGATTGGTTCACTTGACCATTGTTTTTGTTGTTGTTGTCCACCAGTGTCAAAGTGTGCAACAGTGAGTTTCACAATAATCAGGGCAGCATTTACAATTACAAATCAATTACAAATAAATTACAAATCAATTACAAATAAGGCTTTAAGTTTCTTATTATCTTATTTTTTTCTGGGCTCAACTTCCTCCTCCTCCTCCTCCTCCTCCTCTCCTCCTCCACATCATCCTCTCCTCCTCATCATCATCCCATAACAAACCACGTCATAACTTGTTATGAAGGGTCTCCTTGTGGTCTCCTGACCCTGCAGACCTCATCTACAATCAGGTGATTATTAATGAACTACAGGTGATTATTAATGAACTACAGGTGATTATTAACGAACGACATTGGACTAATTAATGGGAGACGAGCTTCAGTCCTATGGTTGGAGACGCGAGGAAACATTCACCACTTCCTGTGTGGAGATCCCCGCGAAACGTTCAACACGTTCACCTCCCAGACAACACAAGATACAGAATGAAGACATAAAGATATAAAGATAAAGAGGCTCCTGGTGTTCAGGAACAACAACGCATCGCGACACTTTCTTACCTGTTAGGAGTCCTTGGAGGAGTAGAAAGCCGAACCACCATTAACCTGGACCTCTTCCTAATGGGAGGAACCAACAGCTCCCACACGTCCGCCGGCGGGCCGCCGGGAGAGGATGCTCCGAATCAGCGTTATTGGCGAGGAAGGGGGCGGGACGTTCAGTTAGCATTGGGGCTCAGCGGCGACAGGCGAGGGAGAGGGGGCGGGACTTTGGACAAGGGGGATATCCGACTCCGTTACATGTTTCGGATATCGCTTCGTCACATCGGTACGTCGAGACGCCATGTATTTATACTTCCGGTCGGTGCTGGTAGTCCCGTCGTCTCGTTCCTCTCGCCCGGTGCGGGGACTGTTCACCGGCGCGCACGGCAAGTACGAAGTACGAGACCGGAAATCGCTTTGCGGTGAGACCGGGGTAACGCCACAATCCAGGATCCTCTCTCAGCCCAGTGGACCGTAGAAAGGCAGAGTCCGTCGATCACCCGGAAAGCCAATCATTAGACAGGAAAGGTCAAAGTCCCGCCTCCCGTGTTTATTTTGCCATCACAACTTTATAACTGAAATGTCTCCGCGTAGTTAAAGCAACACACGGATAATAATGAACATTTAAACATATTCACGTTGACATTCTGGCTTAAAACGAAAGCCGTTGCGTAGCTAAAAATGCAAAAACGCGTTGTCATTTAAAAAAACCCTCATAAACGGCTAAATGTTATTTAGCGAAATACCTTTCTAACCACACGGTAACCTCGGCTCTGAACGGGTAAATAGTCATATCCCTGACCTAGAAACAGGCCAACATGTGGTATTCATTATTTATAGCCCACAACAGATGAATTAACCCCACATTAACCCACAGCGGCGCCAGACTTTAACCTCCTCCTCCTCCATCACGACGGCTGGTTGACCAGCAGGGGGCGCGCATGCGCAACACCTGCTGGTGTTGACCAGCAGGGGGCGCGCATGCGCAAGACCCAGAAACAAGGAGAGGCCTGTCTGCTGCATTCCTCAACTTTAACATCCCTTTCCCTTATATACCCATAAATATATCAAGTGTGCTGAGCAAAATGCCACAATAGCATTATGCATCTGTTACCAATACGTATTCTTATTTTATCGAAGGTGTTTAATGTGTATATTTTAGTTGTTTGTGTCTTTACATTTGAATGTTTGAACCTTTATGCATAAAACCGCTGCCTTTGTCTGTCTATCGTCCATTATCTGTTACCATCTGCTGCTGCTCATTATAAAACGCCAATTGAAGACACAAACAATCTGAGTTTTTCATCTTTTTTTTTTTAAAACCAAAGCATAAGTGTGTCCTGCTAGTTAAAAGTCACTATAACACCGACAGCATGCTTAAATGCAGCGTAATAAGCGCAGTGCTTTGTTGAGTTACAACCACAACAACCACATATGGGCTGAGCCCACCGACCGGAGGGGAAACCCCGCAGGGCAGACCGTTAGTTCAGAGTACCCAATCCACACCCAGCAGCCTGGAGAAGAGAGAGACCATGGCGACATGAGGCCTCCAGATACTTCAGATGCATGTAGGGGTGAGGGGTGAGGGGCTGGGGGGGGGGGGGGGGGGGGGGGGGAGAAAAGGGAGAAAGGGAGAGTAGCCCTGACATGACAGAAGCCATTCCCCCGGTGGTTCAGGGGCCCGGCGGTGGCGGCGCGCTACACACTGCCTATTTAAGGAGACCTGCAGGGCTTGGGCTGCAACAAACAATAGTATCTGGTTCCTAAAAGCGCCACCATGTTCTCCTCACTCCAGCTGCCCCTCCACCTCCTCCCCCTTCTCCCCCTCCACCCCCTCCTCCACCTCCTCCTCCCCCTCCACCTCCTCCTCCTCCTCCTTTTTTTTCTTTTTTCTTTCTAAATAAGGCAGCCTTATCGTAGTTCCTGTCATTTCAGACCATGTTCCCAAACATCCTCCTTGGGCCGCAGCTTGTTGCATTTGCAAGCTGCAGCTTGTGCATTCTTTTCCCATGTATGGAGAAGTGTCCCGGGCCGGGACGCCTCCGCCTGGGCCGGCCCGGCCTTCCCATTGGCCGGGGGCAGAGGGGGGCGGCGCCCACCAGGAGTGCGATGCTTTAAACAAACTTTTGCAGGAGCTCTGCCTGCTTCCCTCACCGCCGCCGCTGTGTCAGACCGAGACGAAAGGGGGGTTGACAGACAGACAGACCGATTCATCATTACCTGACGTCCAGGTGAGACAGACCTCCGCTGTTACCCCTTTGTTTGTCTCTACTGTGTGTTTAAAAAATCAGCAATAGGCTCAAGGCTGTGTGTGTGTGTGTGTGTGTGTGTGTGAATGTGTGGTTTCTAGTGGTGCAGTTTAGTGGTGGTTTATATATATATATATATATATATATATATATATATATATATATATATATATATATATATATATATATATATATATATGCATAGTGCTCCTCCTGAGGGAGATGTAAAGTCACAGAGGACTAGTTAGTGGAGGACCTCAGTCTGGTTGGACGGATATATTTTATTTGATCATCTGTTGATGAAGGCAGAGGTCATGCTGAACCTGTGTGTGTGTGTGTGTGTGTGTGTGTGTGTGTGTGTGTGTGTGTGTGTGTGTGTGTGTGTGTGTGTGTGTGTGTGTGCATGTGTTCATTAAGGATTAACGGTTATTATTTCGGGGGGGGATTTTTTCCCCAAAGGAATTTCACTAGTCATCCTGACCCATTTAGATATCCCCTCTCTCCAGTTCGCTGACCCAGACGCATGCAGGTCTGCGTGGGGACAGACACGCAGAGCAGAGCAGAGCAGCTGTCTGTCTGTCTGTCCTTTTTATAGATGTGAGACGGCTCGCACGCCGCCTGACGTTGTTTCTGTTGGCCCCTCAGTCAAAACTCCTGTCAGCACACAGTGACCTCCGGTCGTATGTTGATGGCCTGATGACATCAAGGAGGGCGTCTTATCTGTGTGTGTGTGTGTGTGTGTGTGTGTGTGTGTGTGTGTGTGTGTGTGTGTGTGTGCTCCACGCCTTAATCTGAGGGGCTTTGTAACCGAAGAAGACAGTGAGGCAGTGACTGCACATCCTCCCAATACAAGCCAGCAGGACTATGACTACTTCAGTATTAATTTAAATATGAGTAACCAATGTGATCCAATTGGTTCTTGAGTTTGTATTTCACTTCTTTTTTTTTTTTTTTCCCGTTGCTGTGAAATAATGAGAATAACATTTGAAGTGTTACTCAATGCCGGTGTTCAGGTAAACCTTCTGGTCTGACACCTGGTTGACATGTTGACTCTCCAGACCTCCTTACCGCCTGCTTCTCCTCTCTCTCTGGAGGACAGATAAGGGAAACATTCCCGAATCCCAAATACCTCGACCGCCTGTTGACTTCAGCCATTTGGTCTGAGCCACAATGAACCGCTAACTCAGTGGCCTTCAGGCGAAGTCACTTAACGGCTCATTAGTGGCTTTTTTAACCCATCAGGGCGGTAGAAAGAGAAGAGAAAATGGATTAAAACATTTCACTGTTTCACTGAAATCCACATAAAGGAAGTCGAGTGTAATTCGCTGCGGCGCAGAAACCTTTCAAGTCCCTCCATCTTGAGAGAGGAAAAGGAGGGACAGGATACCGGGAAATGATCAAGAACCAAACAGACTGGAACAACACGGATCTAGAATAACACGGATCTAGAACAACACGGATGTAGAACAACACGGATCTAGAATAACACGGATCTGGTCTAGATCTGTCTAGAAAACCTCTTACTTCACATCTAAAGTCGTTTTGAAATACCTAAAAGTCCCCTTTTTTATAAGGCTTAACCGCCCGATTCAGATGTAGGGAGTGTAACACAATGTCATGTAATACTTTGCATGTGAAGTGGTTATTATCGGCTGTTATCTTGTCATTTATAAGTATTTTCTTACTTATCTGCAGCAGGATTGTAAGTAGTGAGATAAGCAGCCGGTTACGGCCGTCTGAACGCACAATAGAGCCACTGACAGCCTTGTGTGCTCCTGTACCACGCTTGTAATATTAAATATATATAT
>JAOPHQ010001622.1:10000-17890 GCA_030340625.1 Merluccius polli | reverse complement strand
AGGTGACCTCGCGCTGCCAGACGGGGTCAAAGGTGAAGCTGGTGATTGGCGGGAACTATATATATATATATATATATATATATATATATATATATATATATATATATATATATATATATATATATATATATATATATATATATATATATATATATTTATTTATTTATTTATTTATTTATTTATTTATATAGTATAGTATAGTATATATACAGTTATATATTTATATAGTTACATATTATATATAGTTATATAGTATATATATATATATATATTTATATAGTATATATAGTATAGTTATATAGTATATATTTTTCCCCATGAAGCTCTGGGTAGTGAGGCTGGTTATCAGTACTGCCTCCTGGTGGCGGAGCGGCTAGAAGCATCACAGCTCATTATGTTGAAGATGGGCGCCATCTTCCCCTCTTCCCCGTGCTGGACGCACGGAGCTGTCAACATGTTTCTGCTGTTGTTGTTAAAACATCTCCAGCAGCCCTAATAAACCCGTCTGGCAGTGCGGCCAACCGGACAACCGGAGGTGTTGTTGTTGTTCTCAGGTGTTACATAAGGCTGCGGCGTCGCTGCGCCTCTGTCTCCCTCTAGCGGCCGCGCGGTGAACTACAGCTACAACTACAACTACAGCTGTAGTGCTGCCTGCAGAGGAGGACCAGCACAGCAGCCTTGGGTCCGAGACGGCGATGTCCGCACTGAGACGGTCTCTGCAGGGTAACCACGTCCAGGTCTCCGTAGGAGTAATGATGTCCAGTACATTAACCGGAACCGAGCCGCTACCTACCGGCGGTCCGCCATTCCGCGGGGAGAGACGGCTAATGGGATTAAGTGTGTGATCGCGGCTAGCGCTAGCTCGCCAGAGCTAACCCACCCGTAGGACCAGAACCGTCCCGGGCCCGATATAAGAGGCTGGTGGTCGGCACCGAGGTCCAATATCGACACCAAATCGCCGTTTCTCGCGGAGATAGCGTGGGCGCGATAAGAGCAGCGGTTCTTAACACAGCGGGCTGCGGGTGATGGCTGTGCTGGTCCCATGGTGTAATGGTTAGCACTCTGGACTTTGAATCCAGCGATCCGAGTTCAAATCTCGGTGGGACCTCGTCCTTTTGAAAGTTACACGCACCTCATTTACATATCCTTTATATTATCTATATGTGCAACTTATTTTATCAATTTATTAATTTATCAATTAAAATAATTTTATCAATTATTTTAGCAATTTATATTATCTACACGTGCAACGGTGAAATCTGTATTTAACTTAACTTTTAACGTCGCCCATCCTATTCATTGAGTGTCTATGTGAGGTATGTGACATTTACCATAAGAGGTGGCCTACATCTTATTTGGACAATGAGCAGAACATGATTCATTATTTTAATTAATTCAGTGTACAAGTTCCGCCTAATATTTCTTTAAAAAAAATAGATATAATCTCTCTAATTAGTTCAACAGGTTTCGGCCCTGTGTGTGTGTGTGTGTGTGTGTGTGTGAGTGCTCCTCTTGTTACTGAGTCCACTCAGTAATCAGGAAGACTTATATAGCACTTATATATAAACCATATATAGCAGCACACAAGTATGCTGTCGTAACCCCAGGGCTAAGCCACCCCCCACCCCCCCCAAACACACACACACACACACACACATACACATACACATACAGCTTATTGAACCCCTTTCTCAATTTTCAAATATATATATACACACATTTTGAGAAGGATCAAAATAACTGAAGTTTTACAACAACAAAAAAGGAAAAGTGATGTATTTCCCCTGGTGGCTTAGGGGCCCTAAGCCGTCGCTTATAATAAGGCTTAGAGCTGGAAACGGCCCCCCAGCAGCACGCCGTCCCCCCATAGCGACAGCAGGATCCTCTCAGCTTCCTCCCTCTCCCCCTGGGGGGGGACGGACACGGCCCCCGCCGCCAGGGGAGGGACGGACACGGCCCCCGCCGCCAGGGGGGGGACGGACACGGCCCCCGCCGACAGGGGGGGACGGACACACCCCGCCGCCAGGGGAGGGACGGACACGGCCCCCGCCGCCAGGGGAGGGACGGACACGGCCCCCGCCGCCAGGGGAAGGACGGACACGGCCCCCGCCGCCGGGGGGAGGGACGGACACGGCCCCCGCCTCCAGGGGAGGGACGGACACGGCCCCCGCCGCCAGGGGAGGGACGGACACGGCCCCCGCCGCCGGGGGAGGGACGGACACGGCCCCCGCCGCCGGGGGGAGGGACGGACACGGCCCCCGCCGCCAGGGGAGGGACGGACACGGCCCCCGCCGCCAGGGGAGGGACGGACACGGCCCCCGCCTCCAGGGGAGGGACGGACACGGCCCTCGCCGCCAGGGGAGGGACGGACACGGCCCCCGCCGCCAGGGGAGGGACGGACACGGTCCCCGCCTCCAGGGGAGGGACGGACACGGCCCTCGCCGCCAGGGGAGGGACGGACACGGCCCCCGCCGCCAGGGGAGGGACGGACACGGCCCTCGCCGCCAGGGGAAGGACGGACACGGCCCTCGCCGCCAGGGGAGGGACGGACACGGCCCTCGCCTCCAGGGGGGGGACAGACACGGTCCCCGCCGCCGGGGGGCGCCAGGGAAGATGACCTCTTGGCCGGCCTCCAAGGCTGTGGTTGGCGCTCCCTCAGCTTTCAGCGGAGGCTTTTTAATTAGATATGGGGTTTGGATCACCGCTGATATGGAAACCAAGACTTGATTCATAAACACTTTATGAATCCCAGGAGGGAGGTCCAGGTCCAGGTCCAGGTCCAGGTCCAGGTTCTCGTCCCACCAGGTTTCTGTGGTTCCTCTTCTGCACCGTTTTAATGCGCTGCTGCGTCCACCAGATAGACACTGATGGTCACTGACGTCCTTATCGTGTTTAAAGCGTGAAAGTCTCTTTATGACGGGTGCTCATCATCTTCTCCATTACCTTAATGCCTTTTCAGTCAGTTTAAGCTGATGATGTTTAAATGCAGTCAAGCGTACATAATAATACGTTTTCATAATACTGTTGAAGTGTCGTCGTTTTTGACTTTCTGATAACGACGGCTATTTTAACCTCTTGTGAATTATCATTATAGGAGATTCAAAATCAACGTCCCATTTTAAAGACGATATTTAGATCCTGAAACGAGTGTCTGTTGCTAAAAATAGATGTAGCCTACTGTGATATTGCCTATTAATGAATGAGTGAAGTAGCTGATTAATGGATGAGTTAAGCATAAATTATGCTTACAGAGCTATTTGTACAAATCAATATATATTTTTGGAAGCACCTTGACGTCAATAAGGAGGCCGACACTCATACTTGGTAAAAACGGTTTTGTTTTATTAGTCTATGCAAATCTATGAAACATTGTTTTATTCTCCACACTTTATAGAGGGCTTTAAAATATATTAGTTCTGTTATTAAACTTTTATTATTACATTTTATTATGAAAATGATGTGTACTGCAGCCAACCCACATGTGCTGCAGTTTAGTATATAAAACACACAGAAATACACACATGGAAAACACACAAAGTCTTTGGCTGGAGGTTCTTGGTCTTTTATTCTTGAAGGACCGAACTGTATGCTATATATATATATATATATATATATATATGCTATGCTATATATGATCCTCATTATATCAGCGGGACCTGGACTACAACTCGTCTCCGGTGTCCCTGATAGCCGAACATCAGATCACTTCTTATTCTACAAGTCAGAATAATGTAGAAGTGCAAAAAGCTCACTAACTTATTTGTTTAACTTGAATTCTTCTAATTTGATGGAGTCATTAAATTCAGCCTTTCTGTCGGTGATCATGAGATCAGTGCAGTAATTGACTTAAAGTGATTGTGATTTCCGCGTTATAAATACGGCTCAAGCTACTAAATCTAATTTGGCGTCGTGCAAAAGCAATTTGCTCCATCCTAATTAATTTGCTACGGTCATTTTTAAATAGTTGTCGTTGTTTTACACCGAGCGGTGCTTTGCATTGTAATGCACTACGGCCTTAAATAAAAAATAGAAAAACAACAAACAAAAGAGACGTTTATCGTTATTTGACTCGTACAGTCAGACAACCGTTGTGGGATAACTGTGTTGTAACTTAATTACTTTACATGTGTAACGTTTAACAGAACCGACCTTGTGAAGTTATTTAACACCAAACATCAGTCTGTGCCACAGTGGTGACGTGTGTAAGGTCTGCGGTGTCACATTGAATTCATCCTTTGGTACATGACAATAAAAAAAAAAGTGTTTCAAATAAAATATTTCAAAAATGTCTTTAAATTGAATTTGGCAAAAGTTATAAAAGTGTTGAAACGAATCCTCTGTGGCTTCAACTGTACAGACTGAACATCTGGAGGAACAAACCCAAAGAAAAGTCACTGAAGCTCAGCTAAGCTGCTGGTATAAGTCTCCAAAACACAAACACACACACACACGCACACACACACACACACACACACACACACACACACACACACACACACACACACACACACACACACACACACACACACACACACACACACACACACACACACACCTCATTCAAAAGTACTCTGGTTTCTCGGAGGAGTCTTTCCGTCTCCTCTCATCTGCGAAGCTGCGGGCCCAGCATGACTTTGTTAATGAAGTTGACGATGGCGACGGCCGGCTGCTCCGGGTCGATCTCCGCGAACAGGTGACACACGTTCTCCGTTGAACTCGCCGTCCGCCGCGCCACGAAACCAAAGATCCTACAGGAGGAGGAGCGACGTGATTGGTTACCGGAAGAGGAGCCAAAACCGTTATTGTATTGGATAAGAACAGCGACTTAATAAAATAAAATCAATTCTGAGTTACGGACAAACGCATCGACTGCTGATAATAACCAAGCCATGCAGTTATCACGCACACCGGCGTAACGCAACACAGACGGACACACAGACGGTGAACACACAACCGATAACACAACAGACCCAAGCACTTACTTGCTTGATGTGCTATTAGAGTTAGTCCACCTGATGCACACAAATAGAGACAGAGACAAAAGCTTAGGACTCAGGACAACGTCTTGGAGACCAAATCCATCGTTCGGTCGCCCAGCAGCCAACGAGGTGTAACGTTTCATTCGTCAGCAGCTTCAGGCAGATGACACAGACGGATATTAACACAACCCACCTCTGGTCTTTGGGGTCCAGACTGCTGAAGGTCACGCTGTTGATGGGGTAATGTCTCCTGAAGAACAGCCTGGGTGGACCGAAACACAGACACAGATCTCAGAATAATAATATGTCCTGATATGTTTTTTAAAAAATGTTTCAATGTATGTTCAGACAGTACAGAAGGAAAAGAGCAAAGGGAGAAATCAGCAATCGGTTGCTGTTGTGACACATCTTGATGAGTGGAGTGGAGACCAACGGGACGCTGGAGCACTAAGACTAAAATGTGTGCTGAGAAGAACCGATCGATCGATCAATACTTCATCATGACTCCACAAACTCATTGTCAACCAAATATGAAACTATCTAATGGTGATACACTTTGGGAAAAGGTACAACACCTGCACACATCGGGGATCGAACCCGGGACCTTTGAGCTGGAAGTCAAACCACTGAGACGTACAGTACCTGCGCTTGCTGTCCGTCAGCGTGATTCCCTGCGTGGACACCTTGAAGTGGACCACGGTCGCCGCGGGACGCGGACTGAGGGCCAGGGTGCACTTGGTCGCCTTGGAGATGGCCTGCGGTCCGGTCAGCGACTCGGTGTCCACAGAGTTCAGAAACAACACGTTGCATGCTGGGAGGACGAGGGAGACGAGGGAGACGAGGGACAATAGTTTTATTAAAAGTCATTTCTTTGTCCGCGTCGACCGGAAAGCCTCACAGCTGATCTCAGGTAAATACCGCAGCGCTCACTAATACTTCGTCCAAATATTGGCTTAGCGGTTACCTGCTCCCTGTTTGAGGAGGTTCGCCGCTGTGCTGGTGTTGGTGACACTCTGCATGTCCTGCAGCTCTCCAACCAGATCTGGAAATCAACATTCACAGCGTCACGTCTCTGTGGCGTCGCTTCACAGACGTTGGACAGCAGTGAACCGTGAGAGACGCCGTGTCTCACTCAGAATAATCCCCATGAGCACACAGACTGTGTATTGGGACTACAGGTGGAAAACAGCGATCTGCTAGAACCTGCAGGCACAGTGCATGTTCTCCTGTTGTACAAGACGAACGTCTTATTGTGCACTGTCCCTGTCTTGAAATAAATACATTACAATTGAGAGAGTTGTGAGAGTTTAGACAGACATATTCAGTTCACAAAACCCTTCAACTGTAAGCAATACTCCCTAAAATCGAAGCGTCCTTCAGTCCCGCTGCTATGTACAGACACAGCAGTGCAGACAGGTGAGGTACCTTTGTCCGGGACGAGGAGCGCGCAGGGCAGCGAGATGGGAGTGATCGAATGCTGGTAAACGAGCGCCGATAAACTTCCTGGAAGGAGGAGAGAGACATGGAGACCAGAGGAGGCTTCGTCAGAAGAAGAGCAGATCATTAATCCGAGCTCATCATCATCACAGGAGAACCGTATATCACAGGGATATCACGTCGTCCGTTCCCCGGCGCTATACGCACCGAAGTACGGCTCGTTCTGGCAGCCCTTGATCTTCACGCCCCGCGGGCCCGTCTCGATGAGGAAGTGTCTCACCAGCTGCTCCAGCGGGTCTCCTGGCGCCGGCAAGGAGAGGAGGAGGAGGAGGAGGAGGGAGGAGGAGGAGGAGGAGGATGAGGAGAGGAGGAGGATGAGATGCTCAGACTCGCGTGTTAAGGCTCAGAAGAAGTTAGGTTGGGATTTGTGCGAGCTGTCGTCAAATCCAGAACATCAGTGCCTGCATGAATAACGTCTAAACTTCTCCTTGTTTTTTTTGTTTTTTTTGGTTTAACATTAACAGGATGCATATGAATGAAATATGAGGATTAAAAAACCCCCCTCAGTTAAATGTATTGTGTAGTTCATGATCTAATTATTTCACGTAATATAACATCATCAGACAACAACAATACAACAATACTGTCATTGCACTGTTTACTGTTTACTTTTGTTTTAATTCACTCAACACCGCACACCTACCCCTTCATTTTAATTTAATTCAATTTCATTTAATTTTAATTTAATTTAATTTGATTAAATTTAATTTAATTCAATTTAATTTGATTAAATTAAATTAAATTTAAATATACATTTAATTTAATTTAATTTAATTTGATTTAATTTAATTTAATTTTATGTACCAGTTCTATGCTCCTTCTACGTGTGTTATATATGTGTGTGTATATTGTAAATGCAACTGGATGCCGAAAATTTCCCTATGGGATTAATAAAGTATCAATCTATCTATCATTTCCCGTCTGGGATTAATAATTAACGTTAAGGATTAACAACGGGTACCTTTGCCGGCGTTGAGGTTGGCGTTCAGGGGAGGGGTGGTGACCTTGAGCGCCAGGCCATACGCCCCCTGGAAGGAGTTACTGTCTCTGATGAGGAAGGCGCCCGGCTCCTTGTCCTTCAACACGGCGATGGCTGCAGGAGGAGAAGAAGGAGGAAACATCAGAAACATCTGCTGCTTGAGGACCAAGGCCTCTGGCCTTCATGATGCAACACGACGCTCTCTGAACCTCATCAACCTCACACCTTGGTCTCTGGTGATCCCCGCCTTGTACCAGAACTTGGAGCTGTCCTGGACGAACTTGGCGTTGACCTTGGCGTCGGCGTCCTCCCTGCCGCCGGACTGAGCGGACCCTCGCCGCCCCGGCGGGGGGAGGAGCTCGGCCACGGCGGGGGAGAAGGTCACGTGGTGCTGGCCGGACGACGACGACGACGACGACGAGGAGGAGCAGGAGG
>JAOPHQ010001622.1:0-5000 GCA_030340625.1 Merluccius polli | reverse complement strand
AGGAACGGTGCAGATATTCACCTTTCATTTTATCCGGACTGCCGGAGAAGATAAACTCCACCTGTGGCGTCGGGGGGGAATCTGTCATCTGCAGAGAGACACGTGAACCGAATAAACAGCAGCAAAAATATCATAAATACCGCAAATATCCGCTCCTGCCTCCAGTTATCATATCAACACACTAAAACTGAATATTCATCAAAAGGAATACAAATGTATTTAAAGTACTTATTAGTAGTAGTTGTGTGTGTGTGTGTGTGTGCATGTGGCGTGCGTGTGTGTGTGTGCGCACTGCACACGTGTGTATGTGCCTGTATGTGTGTGTGTGTATGTGCCTGTGTGTGTGTGATGTGCCTGTGTGTGTGTGTGTGTGTGTATGTGCCTGTGTGTGTGTGTGAGTGTATGTGCCTGTGTGTGCCTGTGTGTGTATGTGCCTGTGTGTGTGTGTGTGTGTATGTGCCTGTGTGTGTGTGTGTGTATGTGCCTGTGTGTGTGTGTGTGTGTGTGTGTGTGTGCCTGTGTGTGTATGTGCCTGTGTGTGTGTGTGTGTGTATGTGCCTGTGTGTGTGTGTGTGTGTGTGCCTGTGTGTGTGTGTGTGTGTGTATGCGCCTGTGTGTGTGTGTGTGTATGTGCCTGTCTGAGTGTGTGTGTGTGTGTGTATGTGCCTGTATGTGTGTGTGTATGTGCCTGTGTGTGTGTGTGTATGTGCCTGTATGTGTGTGTGTGTATGTGCCTGTATGTGTGTGTGTGTATGTGCCTGTGTGTGTGTGTGTGTGTGTGTATGTGCCTGTGTGTGTGTGTGTGTGTGTGTGTGTGTGTGTGTGTATGTGCCTGTGTGTGTGTGTGTGTGTGTGTGTGTGTGTGTGTGTGTGTGTGCGTGTCCTAGGCATATTACGTGTGTATGCATATATGCATGAAACAAACAAAAGTAACAGGAAAAAGCGATTTAAGAAAAGGCCGTTCTTAAAATAGCGCCGTGCGAGCGGCGGCGCTCATCGTTTGATTTTCTATCGTTTGTGTTTCTGAGGGGCTGCCGGGTCGCCGCATGACGCGCATGCGCTGCCATGCAGCACTCAGAATCACAATCCCACTGTCACCACAGCGCAGCTACTGAGCCATGCGGCTCCTGGTCCACTTCACCAGGCGCTGCCATGCCTTATCTGCTTCAAGAGAGAGAGAGAGAGTGTGTGTGTGTGTCCGTGTGTGTGTCTGTGTGTGTGTGTGTGTGTGTGTGTGTGTGCATGTGTGTGTGTAATATATAAAGTGCAAGAGAAAACAAGGATCCTTGAACTAAGAGCGTTGTACTGAGAAACCGTTGGGACTTCATGTCATCGTCTGCGACCGCATGGAGTCGCCGAGGATCAAGTGAGGAGGTTCCTTGGATGGATTTATAAATTGTATTTTAGTTATTTAGTTAGTCTGTAAAACTATACAGGTCATAGCTTACAGGTAAGATAGGGATTAGGATTCAAAATTAGAAAACACGTCCTCTCTAGAGCCGTTTGTCCGTTCTGGGCTACTGTAGAAACATGGCGGCGCAACATGGCGGTCTGCGTGGAAAAGGACCCGCTCCCCATGTAGAGATAAGGGCTCATTCTGAAGTAATGAACAACGAGTATTATAATAATAATAATAATAATAATAATAATAATAATAATAATAATAATAATAATAACAATTATTATTATTATATTAACATTATTTTTATTATTATTATTATATTATTATTATTATTATTATTATTATTATTATTATTATTATTATTATTATATATTGAATATATTATATTTATATTATATTGATACAAATATTTTTTGTTATAAAATATTTATTAATTTATATTATATTAATATAAATATACTTGAATAGTTTGGACGGCCTGTTTGGACCGCGGCCACCAGGGGGCGTACCTGAGCAGGCGGAGTCCAGCTCGGTCTTGCCGAACCACAGCTGAGCCCCGTGGACGGTGCAGGTGTGGAACTGGACCCTGAAGACCACCTCCCTCTGGGCGCTGCGGGGCCGCCGGTGGTAGCACTTCACCTGGGGAGGGACAGACAGGTGAGATACAGACAGGTAGGGGTGAGATGTTGCTCACATGGTTATTCTGTATGCATTCTTATGGCCATAGTCGTACAAAAACACACAAAGAAGTGATCCTACGTTATAATTTTCGTATACATTAACAATAGTAGCAAAGGTAAGTCTAAAATAATATATAGAATATGAGGTGCATAAAGAAAAAACACGCGTTTCAAAATGGACTCATAGTGTGTCGTTGTGTGTCACACACACACACACACACACACACACACACAGAAGGGTCCGCCTCTCACCATGATGTCACCTTTTAACAGCAGCGCTGGTTCCATGGTCACACACAGCTTCCTAGCTCTGGAGCTCTGGGGGTCGCTGAAACACGCACACACACACGTGCACACACACACACACGCACACACACACACGCACACACACACACACACACACGCACAATGTAACAGGGGCCAGCCCACTTGAAACACACACAGAAACCAGTCTCGACACACTTCTTCTTTGAAAGGTACAGGTAAACACACGAGTCTGGGTCGGCTTCAGAGCTGCCGCTCCTCCAAACACGGCCAGAGGAACGTATAAACATCTCTGAAGACCGGCGACCGGCGGGGGAGAAGAAGAGACGAACACTTCAACCAGGAGGAGGAGACGACTTACTAGACGCCGGAGGTGTAGACCAGCTGGAGGGACTGGTAGATCTTCAGGAAGGGATAGTAACCTGCAAGGAGACAGAAAGCGGATCAGAAAGTGGAAGGAAGAATTCTGGAGGTCATTTGTGCGGCCCTCAGTCGGTCCCTCAGGGGCCTCACAGGCTCAGAGGAGACGAGCCCCCCCCCTAACCCTGAGCCTGCTGCTACATGCTTAGGAAACATAATGTTGGCACAAAACAAAGGTCATAACTTTAGTCTGTGGATCTGAGACATTAAAAGATGATTCAGTGTCTGGGCTGCAGCTTATGGTGCGAACCACAAAGAGAGAAATGTTCGGTTTGGGTTCGATACTCTCACTGTATCATAACTATATCATAACCGTATCATAACTATATCATAACTATATCCTAACCGTATCATAACCGTATCATATCCGTATCATAGTGGCGTGGGACTGACCTCCCTCTGCCTGGAAGTTGGGCAGCGAGGGGATGAGGATCTGCTGCAGGAACAGAGGACTGCTGTTCATCTTGATGGACCCAGACAGCAGACCGCCGAAGTAGTAGATGTATCTGACCAGGAGAGGGCGCACATCAGGGAGTTAATGGGACTTCTTACTGATATATATATATTTTTTTTACTTTTTACATATTTTGTATTGATGTCTATGTAAAGTGTCTGAGTGCATATACAGTAGAAAAACAATTATTATTATAATAGATTTGAACTATGAACTTTGAACTATAACATTGAAATAAAACAAAACCAACAACATTGACATTAAAGTGAAGTACTGTAAGAAAGTACTGCAGGTAAGATGTGAGCGTTGGAAAGAGCGGAGGAGAGCAAACATTTTGAAATCAAACAACACAAAGAAAATGGCCTCCATCTCCGCTCCCTCCCTCCACTACTCCGCCATGGAGAAGTGTTTGCAGTTCACACACCTGTGATTGACAGGCAAGACGGACGCCCCCGAACCAATCACGGCAGAGACGCCCTGATTGGTCAGAAATGAGGCGGGAGCGGTGTAACATCTAAACGGTCTCTAGAAACAGATATCCTCACTGATAGCAGATGGATGGCTCTGACGTTTCTAACAAGTTACACTAAAATAATGAAATAATAATCTCTTAAGTCCCGCCTACAGCTCCCCTTAACAACAGGAATACAAAATGTCTCCGACTTGACTCGCCGGATCAGAGCGAGGGGGGGGGGGGGGGGGGGGGGCGTATGAAGCGGGTCGCACCTGTTCTGCGAGGGCTGGAGAGACGAGGAAACTTTATCTTCACAGAACTTCCTCATGGCCAGCGTGGTCAGCGCCTGGTCAGGCCTGCGAATAGTGATCACCGCATTAAGACGCCGCATGCCGCATGCCGCATGCCGCATGCTGCAGTCCTTCTGTGCTGCTGACATTTGCAGAGACCACACAGTTCCCCTTCCTCCTCCAGCGGTCTGACATTAGTTCTCCGTGCGTGATATGCAATATGTATTTTTTGCTTGCATCATACTGTGAAATGCTTGCACACCCGGCTGCAATAAATAGACCTGAGGCGGGATTTTAAATGTGCAGAAATGACACTCAATTTTACATTTTTTTTTTTTTCATTCATTTCATGGCTGAGGTTTGGCAACTCAGCAATAACAAAACATCCGAAGATCAGCACAGAAATGCACCGAGGAAACTCGTCTGGGGGACGACAGTCCAACGCTACTCATACTGTGACTTTATGTTCATAGTGTGTGTCAGTGTGTGTCAGTGTGTGTCAGTGTGTGTGTCAGTGTGTGTCAGTGTGTGTCAGTGTGTGTGTCAGTGTGTGTGTCAGTGTGTGTCAGTGTGTGTCAGTGTGTGTGCAGGCGGTTTACCCAGCAGATATCTTGCTGTAGTGCATGTATGCCGACACGATGACGCCGGTCTTCCCCTTGTTCCCCTGGGCAGAGGAAACACAAAGGACCGAAAGACTGGGATTCAGACTTCACACACTTCAGTTACTAGAGGTTCATCCCTATGCTACACAGTGATCTCTGGTACACAATTGGTGGAGGAATTGTGGAAACACAATACAAACAACAAAACAACAAAAACAAATGGATGGATGAATGAATAATAACAGATAAAACAATGAAACAATGACAGTAAATTGTGATGAGATGGAAGAGTTCCCGCCGCTTTCTATTTCCCACAGCAGCTCAGCAGGTGTCCCGGTATACAGGACCCTGAGCTGGACTCTGCTGAGCTGGACCCTGCTGAGCTGGACCCTGCTGAGCTGGACCCCCCTGAGCTGGACCCTGCTGAGCTGGAC
>JAOPHQ010001621.1:0-22566 GCA_030340625.1 Merluccius polli | reverse complement strand
CCCCCGTTTTTCTTTTTTTCTTTTTCTTTCCCCCCCAAAAAAGCAGCCCTACCTTTACGGCTTCATGGTGGATATGTGCGCAAAGCCTATAAATATTAATGAAAGCGAGGTATGTGGTGCTGGCGGTATTTCTTTCCTACTTCACGACCTTAAAAAGGTATAAGGTAAGATAAGAGTATGTCTCAGAGATGACTGTGGTTTGAGACATGTGGAGCTAGCTGCTACGTCATGAATCACCCCGTTTTAGGCAGCCGATAGCCATACCATTTAGCTTCTAGGCCTAGCCTAGCCTAGCCGATAGCTAGATATAATGCCGATTCAGTATATAGGCCTAGCCTAGCCGATAGCTAGATATAATGCTGATTTAGTATATAGGCCTAGCCTAGCCTAGCCGATAGCTAGATATAATGCTGATTTAGTATATAGGCCTAGCCTAGCCTAACCGATAGCTAGATATAATGCCGATTTAGTATATAGGCCTAGCCTAGCCTAGCCGATAGCTAGATATAGGCTAATGCTGATTTAATTCATAGGCCTAGCCTAGCCTAGCCGATAGCTAGATATAATGCCGATTTAGTATATAGGCCTAGCCTAGCCTAGCCGATAGCTAGATATAATGCCGATTTAATATATAGGCCTAGCCTAGCCTAGCCGATAGCTAGATATAATGCCAATTTAATATTTAGGCCTAGCCTAGCCTAGCTGATAGCCAGATATAATGCTGATTTAGTATATAGGCCTAGCCTAGCCTAACCGATAGCCAGATAGCCTAGCCTATGAATGCAAAAGCGTATGAAGGTCATAATTCACCGCATTACTCAATATTGAAACATGAACATATTGAAGCATTACTCAAACATGCCTAGCAGCCTGATGTGATGGGTTTGATAATGGGCTTATTATGTATGAAACAGGGATGGTGGAAAACCACTTGATGTGTTGGGGGGGGGGTTGTAACGGTCCTGAAGTGTGTGTGTGTGTGTTTGTGTGTAGAGATGTCGTGCCGTGTGTATGTCTTTGTGTGTGAAAAAGTATGTGTGTATGTGTGCGTTCCTGTCTGTCGAGTATGTATGAGTGTGTGTATTATCTGTGTGTGTATGTGTGTGTGTGTGTGTGTGTGTGTGCGTGAGTGTTGAATGATTGAGTAGAGAGGAGCAAAGCATTGAGAAACGCCCCGACCAACAGACACGGCCGCAGACGCTCCCCCGCCAACAATAAAAAACAGTACAGAGAGCGAAGCGTCCGGGAGTAAGCCGTGAAATGATCGGCATGCTGGAGCAATTCATTTGGTTTACTATCTCTCACGCGAGGATCGCCTTGGCAGGGGAACGCCGTTTAATTTCCCCATTTGATTGGGGAAGTGAGCAGGAGTCCCGGTCCTCCGATGGCCACCTCCCCTCCCTCCCCTACCTCCCCTACCCCCCCCCCCCCCCCCCCTCCCCCAAGGCGGGGCTGCAGGGGTCGCACTGTAGGGCTAGAGGTCGTGTTTTCAGGCCAGGGTTGTATGAAAACACGGCCGCCACGCGTGGCGTTCCCCAAGTCATGCCTGCTGCTCCGGGGCACTGGAGCGGCACCCACTGGGATGGCTAATTCAATCTACTTATGTGTGTGTGTGTGTGTGTGTGTGTGTGTGTGTGTGTGTGTGTGTGGGTAATTCGCTGTGTAAGAGGCATGGCACGGCTCGCTGGTACAATTTGGACTGCGGCTGTGTAATCTTTCTGTATTTTCCGTGTGTTTATGTACAGTAGTGTGTTTCTCTTGGCGTTGACATGGGTATGATGTCACACATGTCTGTGACAATAAGGAAAACTTCCCGCTTGCTTTAGTTTAAACTTAAGGCCTTAAAGTTGTCTTGCGCAACGTGCATGAATCATGTTTTTAGTTAATCCTGCGTTATCATCATAATCAATTTGTATGTGACAACGTTTGGCTGCCTTCTCTACTGATGATGATGATGATGATGTCGTCCATACTGCTAGCGACACAATTTCAGCCAATCAAAAACAGCTGTTGCAGTAACCTCGGTGTTACTGTAGGTGGTGCTACTCCTGAGGTTCGATTGCGGCGTTTGGTTATCGCTTTAAAACGCTGAAGGTCCACATATAATAGTTCTGCTGCCAAATGAGACGTGTGACTATTCTCATTATTCTCATACTCCAGATCCAAGTGTCTTTACTGTAAGTCGAAGCTGACTCATAACCCACAACTTCACCTTTACACCGTAACACTCAGTGGGTCGTCCTGACGCGCTGTGGCTAAGCTAGCTCTGATTCATAATGTTTCCTGGTATCTGCTGAGCCTCGTATCGATCCAACACTGAACAGCTTGTGACTCAAAAACCAAAAACTTTGTCTTTTTACGACTCTGCTAAATAATTCACTTGAGAATATTGCACAAAAAAGAGAAAATCAATGATTTATGACAACCTATGGTTTCAGGTTGTGTTTAGAAATCAAGGGGCCGTATGTCGGACAATAAAAGCACGGAGGAGGAGAGGGAAGAGAGTTTTCCTGGCGTGGTTTCTGTCGAGTCGGCTGCCAGACTTTGACGAGACAGAAATCACAGACATGCTAAGCGGTGATAAGTTATGCCGTCTCCCGCTGGGAACGCAGCAGAACAGGACAGAGCATGGACCTGGGGGGACAGTGGGAACTGTATTTCCTGCAGTTTCGCGTTAAAAGACGGTCAGCTCTTTCGTTTGATTGACTGTGAGTCCGCCGGCCTTCACAACACGCTGTACACGCTACAGACCGGCGTGTATAACTTCAAACACATTTCCCCGTTTGTATGGTTTGGATCGCCGTTTCACCTGAGGTTGTCCTCTGTACGCGGGACGCGAGCACGTCTTTCCGACATCTATTCCCATATTTTATGAACTGATGCCTGAATAATTCATCTCGGGGTCCAGTCAGGATCAACTCTCTCAACCTCTTTAAACGTTAATCATCGGTGTGGAAGTTGGGATTAATTCTACAGATCATTAAAGTTAATGTCCTCTCATGTTGCTCCAGATCGGTCTGGAGGAGCGAAGGGCGAGTCGGGCCAGGATTGAACCCAAACCAACAAAAATACCCGTCGTTCCTCGCTTCCCCCCCCGTGTCCCGAGAGCAAACCGACTCGCCTGCTTCATCTATGGCCTCTATTGTTCCTTGAGATAGGGTGTTTATGGGCCTCTTTATGCGGCCTCACATCCATAAAAGACTGGCTGAATTTGCTGTGGTGCCTGCGCTAGTGCGCTATGTATATACTGTATATCTTCGCAATGCAGCCTTCGCTTTGTGTTCAAAATAACATAAGGTTATCAGCGAAAGTGAGGACTAAGACGCATTCATCAATTTGTTTGAGAAGGTGGCAATTTGAGAAGAAAAGCAGAAGTCACCCACTAAATGTACATAGCGCCGGTTTTCAACTCTTGACTCCTCTTGAGGTTTGTGTGCTTTGCGTTTCCACATGAATCCAGGTGTTGGTGTCTCAGCCTCGCTCCGCTAGCCGCTAGCCTTTCTGCTGAATCTCTGACACATGACTGGCCAGTTCTCTGCCTTGATAATATGATTGGGCGGCTCCGTCGGTGGACACCAAGGAAGTCCAGCTGTTGATCCATGAGCTCACTCATTAGTTTCCCAGCCGGTATCGGCAGGGGGTCCTAGGGAGTCTGGTACCACCCAGCTCGGGTTAATGATCTGGGAGTGGCGAGGGGGAGAGAGAGAGAGCGAGAGAGAGAGAGGGGGGGGGGAGAGTGGGGGAGAGGAGATAAGATGGCCCTCCCTGCTCTTCATTGGGCCAGGGCTAGCCGTGTTCATGGCTAATGTTCTCATTAGGGCTCCATGGAGCATCATGCTAACATGTTTTCTCAGCCGTTGTGTGTCTTATCGTTTGAAGAGCGCTTTGTGAAGACTCCCCCCCCCCCCCCCCCCCCCCACCCCACTCTCGGGGGGAGTAAAACCCACCTCCTACTCACTGTCAGTTGATCAAGGGGGAAGGGGATGAATGCAACACACACACATGTACACACACGCACACATACACACACACACACACGCACGTACATACAGCCTGCATACAACACACACGTACATACATACACACATGTACGCACACACACACACACACACACACACACACACACACACACACATACACACATATACACACACACATGTACATACAGCCTGCATACAACACACACGTACATACATACACACACATGTATGCACACACACACACTCACACACACACACACACACACATACACACATATATACGCACGTATGACTGCATACAACACACACGTACATACATACACACATGTACGCACACACACACACACACACACACACACACATACACACATATACACACACATGTACATACAGCCTGCATACAACACACACGTACATACATACACACAAATGTATGCACGCACACACACACACACACACACACACACACACACACACACAACACACACACAACACAGTCAAATGTTATTTCCAACATCCACAAACCAAACATGTTGGAAAGCAGGAAGTGACTACTTCGTTAGTTCCTACCCCTTAGCAATTAATAATGCATTCAAGAAAAATAAGTGATTAAACATGCACATATACTGAACACACACACACACACACACACACACACACCACCACACTTTAACGCGTGGGTGCCTTCCACAATCCCAACAATCGAAGCCAAACATAAATAAAAACAACAATGAGCGCCGGCGTCGCCAGATCACAGATCACATGACGTCTCCGCGACAGGAGGGCGGTGTTTTCCTGAAGACCTTTGCAGAAAGGCCACACAGGACGATGGAGAAGGAAGCCATGGCCTGGGATGGGATTGTTCCAGGAAGGTCTCCAACTCCAAAGGTCTCCAACTTTTTCCGTTTTGGAAAAGGACGCTGCTGGGTTTGTCCGAAGGATCGAATGGTGGAGGGGGAACGCAGGGAAATATCGGTTTGGACTTGGTTCTGGGGTCCGGTACCAGACGCAGTCTACCAGTATCCCTTATGAATTATGGATCAGGAAGCGCTGCGATATATATCTCGTATGTCGGGTTTATCGCTCGGACCGATGCGTCCCTCGAGTTTTTAGAGAAGCTCCCGGGCTTCTGGTTTCACGCCTCGAGTACGAAGATGAAGTAAAACCAAATACTGCTTTAAATATTTAGGAACGTTTCATTACTGTGCAGTTTTCCAACATCAGCATCCGAGTTTTGCCGCAGTGTAGCAGCAGGGTAGTGGCGGTTAGCCGAAAGGTTCTGGGTTCGAAACCTCAATGTCCCAAAGTCTGTATACGATGAGTCAAATCAGGGTGAACGTTTGGTAATGCAACATATGTGAGTTCATATTAAATACAGAGTCAGGTCATTAAGGAGAAGATAGTCTGTCTGTCTGTCTGTCTGTCCCTTAAGGCATCCTCCAGTCCTCCTAACTCTCTGTTCCTTCTCAAGGTTTCTTCCTGGCTGTTTCTGGGGTTAGGGGGTTAGGGGGGGCCTGGGAAGCCCTTTGAGCCTATAACTGTGGGACTATGAGAGCTATATAAAAATAAAGTCCACTTGACTCAAGATAGCCCAAGGAGCCTCTGAGCCTATGGGATTGAACCCAGAAACTTTTTGTCCTGAGAGCTAAAGCACTACTAACCACTGGTCTATGCGGCCCTCCTCCTTGCTAATCTCAGCCTGACCAGGACCCCCTCAACCCCCCCCCCCCCCCCCTCGGGCCCCCCTCTGTAATGAATAGTAATCCCTCTCCCCGGAGGCCCCTGATCTGCTTAGCGTTTCCCTGCACACAATCACAACCAGTTCTCCTCCGGAGGAATCGATCATGTGGTTCATCTGAATCTTAACCCATCAAATGAGCTTACATGTTAGCGGCGACGCGAGGGTCCACATGATCCCATGACTTCCCCTGTTCAGTGTTTTCACTTCTCAGTATGGTTTTTTATCCTCGCCGGGTTGCTCCCACACCGACGCAGAACCGGCAGGTTCTTTAGGAAAGCCACATCGCTAATCCCTCCTTACCCCACATCAACTGTTCCTCACATGCTGGCCTTATTGTGAATGGCTGGGTTAGAGACGCAAGGCATTTGCATCTGGTTGCCTCAATGGCTATGGGCTCAACCCCCCTCACCCGCACCCTCACCCCTCTCCTCACCCCTTCCGCCCCTCACCTCTCTGGGACGTGGGTTGTGTGTGAGGTGTTCCCCCTGCTGTAGACCGGGAGCCCAACAGTCGAAGCTGTTGAATCTGTGTCCTGTGAAACCCGGCACTCGGAGGAAACTGGGAACGGCAGTTTGGAGATATAAAATAGTTTTGTGTTTTCGTCCCTTGTAGCCGCTGACGGCCTTCGAGTTTTTTTTCCCGGGGTTTTCCTCCCTCATTTTCCCTCCCTGTCTCCCGGAGCGATGGGCCGCTCGGCGTACGCTGGGTTTCGTCACACGATACGGCCTTTCAGATGTTCGGCCGCATCCCAGCGGCAGATCCTTCTGGGACTTGAACGGATGTCAAATATCGGTCGGTGTGCCTACGTCAAGCGCAGCCCGAACTGGGAAGACATCGGCGAAAGAGGCACAGAAAAACCTGAAATAACCAGAAACCAAAACCGTCTGGTATAAATTATGGTCGAACGCAGTTAGGTAATGTCATTTAAATACTGTATTAATATATCGTAACGGTGATTTAATAATTTCTTTATTCCTCTCGGAGGTCTTTTAATGTGGTTTTATGTTTTCAATCCCGTTGCTTTCCAATAAAAAGATCCTATCAGCACTTTCTGGGCCGATAAAAGACGTCCAGACCGAAACATGGCGAGTGTGCCAGGACAGCTAAACACTTAGAAGTCTCCAGACCCATAATTTGGGAGGATCATGGACTCTTTCCATGCCACATGTAATTCAGCAGCGCCAGCGGCACGATTTGATGATTTCCCGGTGAAAACCCAAAACGCAGGGAGCACAATAACATCAGATGGGACCGAGCGCCGGTCGCTTTGATATCCAAGACAATATTCGACAAGACGGGATCCATCAGCGGGATTATCTGGGATGTTTTCCTCGAGACGCTTGTGTCATAATCATCGCCATAGGGTTTCCCATGTGCGCCATCTGGCCAACGCCGCCACATTCGGGGCTCTCGTTGTTATTATTCTAATTCGGGGGCTTTTTTTTTATTTTTCCTCCTCTGGAAAGCCACTATGCTTCCTTGCCCGCATGTAGGAGCTGAACCAGCGCCCGGCGCCCGGCGCTCGTCTCCCCCCCCCCTGCCCCCCCCCCCCCCCCCCCGCCCGCTCGGTCCCCGGCGTTCAAAGACCGCCGCTGGCTCCTTTGAAAGGTGGACGTCGTACACAGAAACGCTCGCCGCGCGGCCCATGGCCACGCCCCGTGTGAGGAGGGCAGCGGACCGCTTCCTGCCGGGTGGAAATGAATCCCTTTATTTTTCATTTGTTCTGGAGCATGAACTCCTCGCACTGTTTGTTTTCATTGAGCTGTTTATTTACCTAATCTCTCGGCCGGGCCTGCTGGTCCGCCGGGTCGGGGGGGGAACACTGCCAACCCCCCCTTGCTCCTCCACCACCTCCCCTAGCCCCCCCCCACCCTGCAACCACTTCCCCTGAGCCAGCAACACATGGGGTTGGGGGGGGCATGCGTGGCGGTTAGTCCTGACAGCGTTCCCACGTTCGGAGCAGGAAACAGGGAAGGTGTGTAGGAGGCACATGTGTGTCACACTCATGTGGAGTCGATACACATGTGTAGTGGTGATTAGGGGGGTTTGACTTCCGGGGGGGGGTGGCGAAAGGTTCTGGGTTCAAACCCCCAACGTCCGGCGTCTACCTGCATCCCTGAGCAAGACGCTTCCCCAGGTCCCCAACCTGCTCCCCTTCACACGTTGTTATCTGCATGAAAGCCTTGTGCATGAAGCCACTTAAGGTTCACGTCATTAGGGAGCAAGTCGGGGGTCAAGGGCATCTTGCTCAAGGAGGCTTACTTGAAGTAGACTGAGGACATTCGGGATTCAAACCTCAGAGTCAGAGGCCCCTCACCCGGCCCCGGCCCTGTGTTACAGTGTTTTAATGCAACAGGTGTTTGCACAGAGGAATGCCAGAGGTTCGGTTTACGTTCATGACTTGGGACTCAAATGCCGCGTGCCAAGTCTCACAACATTAGACCGAGGACAAGCTTTAGGACTTTAGGTGGACCGCTGAGTTGTCATCAGGACTTTTTCTCTGACCGCCTCATATGCAAACGGTTAAAAAATAGATAAATACGCACGCGGCGGCCGAGCACAGCAGAGTGCCAGCGCCCCCTCTGTACGCAATTGTTACTGCAGGAAGGCCGTGGCCAGCGGGAAACAGTGGAAAGAAAAAGTCAGCAGTTCAAAAAAAACAATTCAAACATCCGCTTTCCTGAAAATAATATGAATGACTTATCACAGTGTGTTTATTTAGCAAACGTTTAACAAACAAATGAACACATCAATGGAAAACATTTGGAAAACATACGATGAAATGCACAAAGCGACACTATTTTTTAAATAATAACAAGCCATAATACTAATAATATTTACTGAACAATTTTTAAAATATATTCATATTAAATGATATCATTTTCATCATTTTATATCATTTTTTCTATCATTGTCCCTCGCTCACCACATCTTGAAAATCGCCGCGCTACAACATTCCTGTAACCGTAACAACACACTTTATTTACCTTTATTTGGCTCTTTAGCTGCTGTGATTTGTTTGTCAGTCCTGTACACACATGACCTCAGGAGAGTTGACAACCGTGTGCAGCGCTGGACGGCGTGACGTCAGACTCTGCGTTCTGGTCTTGATTTGCACGCTTAGTTCACAGGACGCTGTCGTCCCGCGTTGGACAGAGATATCCAAATATCTGTGTAACTAAATGTAAATAACATATAGATCACATGTCGTGTTGGCTAGTCCGTCCCAATCGCACACACACACACACGTCTTATGATCTCAATGTAAATATGAAAATCACACTTTCGATAGGGGGCTTGTACACCAGAATGCATCATGGGATATTTTGTTGGCTTAGGCTTAGGCTAATGAAAACGTTGTTTTGCCACGTGTTTCCCCATAATGACAAATCATTTCACGATTCATTCCTAAACAATGACCACAAAAACCACGAGGACCAACACAGTACCAGAACGGAGGTTGTCATGGCGATGTGCAAGCCCCGTTCTACTGACCTGTGTCACCGGTCCTACAGCCCATAATGTGTTCGGCGGAGGCCATGTGGTCCGTGTATGTTTACCTTCCAGATCCTTAGCATGTGTGCTACCCTCGGCAGCGGTAGTCCTTCACCCTGCCGGTCCGCGGGTTTAATTTAGGAGACACAGTGCATGTGTTCTCCGAGCGGACGTCTCGGTGTAAACCTGCAGTCTGCTGTGGGACTGCAGGAGAACAACCCACTCAGAATGAAAAACAGCCTCCCCCTCGCTGTCACGCGGTGACCTCCGACCCCGCGGGGGGTCTGTTAGGACCGACCCTGGTGTGGCGCTCGTCGGGATAAATCTTCTCCTCTGTGAGGGGACCTCTGATTTAAACCCGGCTGTCACCCCAGAGGTCCTCAACAGAGAGAGTCACAGGACATAAATCCCCGGTTACAGACACCGCCGCCTGCCTTGGCCGTGTCCTCCAACACGTTAACCGGACGGGTTGTTAGAGGGTGACCAACGTGTTTACGAGGCCCAATATGCATGACAATGGCTCATATGGTGAATGGATGAATAGGGGGAGGAGCGCTACAAGGTGACACCTAGCGTGAACTCTTTACCGAGCCGCCGCGGGGCGGTGGAGGCGGTGGAGGCGGCGCAAGCTGATCCTGTGGATCCTGCGTCTTAATTGAATAAAGATGCAATTAGCCAGATTGGACATGGAGGAGGAGGGGGAGGGGGTTGTGTGTGAGTGTGTGCTTGTGATTTCCAGGTAAAGGTTAATTTCAGTCCACCTTTAGGAATGAAATGTGGTCGTCGTCAAAGTCCTTAATTTTGAATTTAGCCTGAAACCTTGTATCTGTTACTTTTGTCAATTAGCGAACATTAACAATTCCTAATCTCCTAATTCCTTAATCTATTTCACTCGTCCTGATAACGACGCCAGCTGGCTCTCTGTTAGCGACGCTGTAGCGGATCAGCGTTAGCATCGCTAGCGGCTTGCTCCCCGGGGGGGGCGACCCATCCGGACGTCTTCCCCTCGCAGACCTCCACCCGGCCGACAGCTGGAGATCCCAGATAGCGGCGACTGGGCGTAATGATGAGTCATGTGTTATCTGGTCCCTAACGAGCGTCCCCGCGTCAACCGCAGCGCCGCAGGCGCCGCGTCGCTCGTCTCCACGCTCATCGCTCTCCTTCCTGTCTCAACACTCGTCGCTCTCCTGCCCCAGAAAACCCAAACAACAGCGGAACAGTTTGAAAGGTTGTGTGAAGATAAAGTCGATGACGGCGGATGTGCATGTCTGGAGGTGCGCACTTCACCGAGATAACATCTCTCTCTCTCTCTCTCTCTCTCTCTCTCTCTCTCTCTCTCTCTCTCTCTCTCTCGAGTATTTAGACGAACGTGAGTCGAAATCAAAAGCGAGGGTCCGTCTGAAGCTCCGGTTTGTCCAGGAGTGGAGGACTAGCGAGGTCAAGAGGTCCTGTGTGTGTGTGTGTGTGTGTGTGTGTGTGTGTGTGTGTGTGTGTGCGCATGGTCTTCAGCTTTGAAGTCGGAGGTTTTGTTCCCGAATAATTCAAATGGCGAGCGCGGTTCGGTGACATCGTAATGACAGAGCGGAGATGTAGGTTAGGGACAGGAACATATTAAACCATTAGACCTCATGTTTTTAATAAAGGGGTTCGACTCTGTGTGGCGGGATTGAAGGTCGCCCTGTAATGCCGTACCTCCGAAAACATCAAGAGCGCTCTTCCATGACCTCCTTTGAAACGTCCTCTAGAGGAGGTCATGGAAAAGTAGCGTTTAGGAGCAGGACCGTCTAGCGGCGTTTGATTTCCAGCCGAAAGGTTGTGGGTTTGATCCCCGGTGTCCGCACTCGTACTTGTACTCTGAAGTGGACTCTGAAGTCGCTTTGGATCAAAGCCTCGGCGGTTGGGGGGGGGCGGCTAGGCGCTAATGCTAGCTCCTTCCTTAGCGATACGCAAAAAATATCTAATGACTCCCTCCGCTATAACTCACATGGCGAGAAAAGGGTTGTTTGATCCGCGCCAGGTGGGCCACCGGTGGCGGGATGAAAGGGAGGACGGATGATCACCGGGGTCAGAGGTCGCGCGCCGTGCAGCTGGACGTTTGGACGACCTTTGACCTCGGGGGGGGGGCTCACTGTGACTCTGAGTGTTGGATTAGATTGGGTATGTTGTTGAGTTTCATTTGGCGGTGTGGAAGACACACATGGACACACATATAATGTGGGAAACATACACACACACACACACACGCACATGAGCACACACACACACACACACACACACACATGTACACACATGTGTGTACATGTGTGCATGCACAAAGACACACACACAGGCAAAATCTCTGCGAGCAAAATGTTCCTGTCCAAAAATCTGCCAACGTCTGCACAAAACTCAGTTCCAACCCAGAGAGAGACGTATCCTAGCAACGCAAAATCCTCTCCATCACCTTTGATTCGCTGACAGTTGGTGTAAGTTAGCGCCCGTGTTCATGTTTGATCGCCTCTCGTTCCCCCGGCCAAATAAACCTACACACCCCAAATAAACCTTCACACACACACACACACACACTCACACACACACAGCTGAGTGAGCGGTTAATCCCCGGCAGACGTGTGAGGATAACAAAGTCCTGGTCCTGGGCGGGATCCCAGCCAGGAAGGGGAACCGTCGCCGCTCCTCCGAAACCCGGCCTTGTTCAGGGTAACGTTACGCACACCTTCAATTCCCCCTCACACACGAGGGTGTGTGTGTGTGTGTTTTTTGTACGTGTGTACACACACACCTTCCCACGAGATGGAGTCGGTGTGTGTGTGTGTGCGTGTGCGTGTGTGTGTGTGTGTGTGTGCGCGTCGCTCCGAGAGGCTCTCGTCTTTCAGATAGATGAGGCGTGTTTGATTCGCAGCCCGGCGAGTCCTTTTCTCAAGGGCTGTGTGTGTTGAAGTTGTGTTGAAGTCGTGTTTACGGTGGAAGTTCCCCCTTTTTTTTTTTTTTTTTTTTTTTCGCTCGGTGCGTTTTAAACACAAACCAGCCGACATACACAGCGACTACCTTATGTATACTCCACAAAGAACTGTTTGAAATGAATCACGTGGAGGAGGGGACCGGACATGTATACAAAATAAAATATAATTATCCCCTCACCTAAATATTTTGCTGAGAGCTAAATAAACACTCGGCTTAGGAAATGAAGGCCTTTTTTTTTTTTTTCGCCGGCTCCGCATGAAAAACAAAGCTGATTTCAATTCAGATTCCGTCTGATCTCGATTCAAGATCTGCGTGGTTTCGGGTTCGGATTCGGCCTGAGATGTAACCGGATTCGGGTTGAGCTCAGAATCTGGGTCGACCGAATTTCACCTGATATCTGATATAGCTGATTTCAAATCAGAATCAGCTGATCTCAAATTGTATTCAGCCTGATTTCCCATTCAGATTCGGCTGATCTTGATTCAAATTCGGCTGACCTCAAATCACATTCAACCGATCTTAAATGAGATCCGCTCCTCTTAAATCAGATTTGGCCAATCTCAAATGAGATCCACTGATGTTAAATCACATTCAGCCGATCTCAAATGTGATTCAGCTGCTCTCAAGCACATGCAGATATGACCCACAGACAGATATGACCCACAGACAGATATGACCCACAGACAGGCTGTGGTTGTCGATGCAAGAAGTGAAGAAGAACTTCATTGGCTGTCCGTGTTTATGAACATGTGACTGGCGGTGTTTACATGTGGGACGCCAGAAGATGATCCCAGCGCAGTCTTTCTGCTCGCTCTGCTTCGATCCGTCTCTTTCACTTTTTCTCTTGTTTACTGTCTCTCTCTCTCTCTCTGTCTCTCTGTCTCTCTCCCTCTCTCTCTCTCTGTCTCTCTCTGTCTCTCTGTCTCTCTCTCTGTCTCTCTCTCTCTCTCTCTTTCCTTTTCTCCCCAGCTCTCTCTGTCTTTCACTCGTTTCCTTCCTCCTCCCTCGCTCCCCCCCCCCCCCCCATCTTCTCTTCCCTGTCTCGGCTCTGGAAGTGACATCATAGACCTGGGTTTAGGCTCCGCCCCCAAAACGAGATGTTCCCCACAGCGCCGGTCCTGCTGCCGTCTCATCTGCTGTGTTTGGCTTTCATCGCCGCACACCTCCCCGTCCCCGGGAGTGTTTATGGAGACTGTAGCCATGCTGGCGCACAACCAGATACACACACTACCAGATACACACACTACCAGATACACACACTACCAGATACACACACAACCAGATACACACACTACCAGATACACACACAACCAGATACACACACAAATACACACACTACCAGAAACACACACAACCAGATACACACACAACCAGATACATACACAACCAGATACACACACTACCAGATACACACACAACCAGATACACACACAACCAGATACACACACAACCAGATACACACACTACCAGATACACACACAACCAGATACACACACTACCAGATACACAACACAACCAGATACACACACAACCAGATACACACACTACCAGATACACACACAACCAGATACACACACAACCAGATACACACACTACCAGATACACACACAACCAGATACACACACAACCAGATACACACACTACCAGATACACACACAACTCACTCACTACACAACCAGATACACACACTACCAGATACACACACAACCAGATACACACACTACCAGATACACACACTACCAGATACACACACACTACCAGATACACACACAACTCACTCACTACACAACCAGATACACACACTACCAGATACACACACTACCAGATACACACACAACCAGATACACACACAACTCATCCACTACACTACCAGATACACACACTACCAGCTACACACACTACCAGATACACACACAACCAGATACACACACAACTCATCCACTACACAACCAGATACACACACTACCAGATACACACACAACCAGATACACACACTACCAGATACACACACTACCAGATACACACACTACCAGATACACACACAACTCACTCACTACACAACCATGAACAACACACTGTGGTGTATTCTGTTTTAATCTGATTTAATGCAATCCAATCTCGTCTAATATGGTAATAAGTTTTAGTTAGTTAGTTTTAGATAGTTAGTTTTAGTTAGTTAGTTTTAGATAGTTAGTTTTAGATAGTTAGTTTTAGTTAGTTAGTTTTAGTTAGTTAGTTTTAGATAGTTAGTTTTAGATAGTTTTAGATAGTTAGTTTTAGTTAGTTAGTTTTAGTTAGTTAGTTTTAGATAGTTAGTTTTAGTTAGTTAGTTATAGTTAGTTAGTTTTAGTTAGTTAGTTTTAGTTAGTTAGTTTTAGTTCGCCTATTGTGTAGAAATATTGACCAAGTGAATAGAGAGGAGTGCTGTCATAATGCTCAACATAATATAAAATGTATAATCTATTTATAAGATGGCGGACTGCGTTGTTGACTTCAGCCTCTAATACAAACCAATGCAATCTCATCAAACATAATCTTATCTAAATGTGACCTAATCTAATTCATTCCCTCTTAATCTCATCTAATCTGATCCAATCTGATCTAATCCCTCACAGCTGGCGACCCGCTCCGTCAGGCGTGTCGCTGGCGTGTAGCTGTGGCGTGTCGCTGGCGTGTAGCGTGTTGGACGTAGCGAGGGCTAATCAAACAGTCCGCTGGACGCCATGCGGTCGGCGTCTCCGCGTGGTCCGCCGCTGATTGGGATGTTTAAAGCGCGGCGGCGGCGGCGGCGGCGGCGGCGGCGGCGTCCTCCACACCTCCTCATTGTTTGTGCTATCCGGTGCGTTCAGCGCCCGGAGGCTGTAATCGGCGTTTCAGCAACACAGGCGAAAAGCGATCCTCGTGTTAGCGGTGGACGCGGCGGCGCGGCGCGGGCAGCTGCGCCGCAGCCATGGTAGCCAACAACGTGAAACGAAGCATGAGCTCAGAAAACAAACATACAAATTATTATTTTCTGTTTCTGTTTCTCTGTTTCTTTCTATTTTTTTTTCCTTTTTTTTCCGCCGTCGTCGTCCTCACAACAGACGCAGAGAAGCAGACAAAAAACTAAAGCCGACAAACAAGTTTAATGAACGACTTGTAATTAAACTCTTTGCTTAGGTCTTTATTCTTCTTGTTGTTGTCGCCGTCGTCGTTGTTGTTGTTGTTGTTGTTGCTTCTCCGCGGCCTCGTTTTTCGCCTGGCGACGTTCGCAGTCAATTTCTCTGCGGCCGATGTTGTGGTCTAGACACTGACAACAAAGTAGTCATGAATCACGGTGACACAACAATAGTATCTCCCTCGCTCCCCTCCCGACGTTTAATTATTGTTTTTCCTTCTGAGCCGTCGCTTCCCGGCAATCCGCCGCCGCCGCCGCCGCTTCACACGCGCGGTTCAGACGTTTCGGTACCTTATCTGACGGCGGTCACCTTGTCTTGCCAGAGCTTTTCTTCTACTTCCTGCTTTTTCCAGACCTGGGAATTGTAGTTTCGGGGAGAGATGCATGAACGGCGAGTTGTAAATCCAGGCTCCTCCTCCTGGTGCAGGGAAGTGTGTGTGGTGAAGAGGTGGGGGGGGGGGGGGGAGGCTGGGGGCGTGTCTGCCGGTACACATGTCTCCCCCATGTCTTCCTTTGAGGGCCTCTCTGGACGGCCCTCAAAGAACGGTTGCTGCAAATCGGTCGTGAGCTGCGTGTTGAGTGAAGTCCTTCACGTGTCGAAAAAGACGTGCAAAAAACGTTGGCGGCCGTTCGGCTGCGCGTCTTGCGTTCCTGGATCTCCGTTTGATGCGTCCGAGGAAATCGAACATTCATGTAAGCGGATCCTCTCCCGAGAGTAAGCGCGTCGTACTCGAAACACCACCACTTGTTGTTGTTTCATTTCTCCCACATCTTGTCCACCACAGCTATCCAAAAGGAATTACAGTAAGGCTAGACCCCCCCCCCCCCCCCGCCCCCACGCCCCCCCCCCCCCCGCCGCGCGGTGGGCGGCTACATAGCGAAGACGCCAACGATGACTCACACAGAGAGACAAGACAATGAAAGCCCTCGGCCAGCCGTGGCTATTGTTGCGTGTGGCGTTGTGTGCCCCGTAGCTGCGGTCCCCCCCCCCCCCCCCCACCAGCTCATCAAACAGGTTTTATGGGTCTCTGAGAAGCAGCTCTCCATCTGCAGTGTGTTTGTGCGTGCCACGCTCAGCGGGCATCGGCCGCCAGATGTGGCACTTCTGAGTGGCTACAGGTTAGACTGGGCTATGCTAGCAGGCTAGGTGAGGCCGGTACCTCTGCACCACACATGTGGCGGATGTGTGTGTGTGTGTGTGTGTGTGTGTGGCGCTGCAGCATTAGCTTCGCTCCCACCCACACATGCACACCCAGACCACCGGCCTCTGTACTGTCTAACCCCTACCTGCTCCTTAATGACCTGTCTCTGTACCGTCTAACCCCTACCTGCTCCTTAATGACCTGTCTCTGTATTGTCTAACCCCTACCTGCTCCTTAATGTCCTGTCTCTGTACTGTCTAACCCCTACCTGCTCCTTAATGACCTGTCTGTACTGTCTAACCCCTACCTGCTCCTTAATGACCTGTCTCTGTACCGTCTAACCCCTACCTGCTCCTTAATGACCTGTCTCTGTATACTGTCTAATCCCTACCTGCTCCTTAATGACCTGTCTCTGTACTGTCTAACCCCTACCTGCTCCTTAATGACCTGTCTCTGTACTGTCTAACCCCTACCTGCTCCTTAGTGACCTGTCTCTGTATTGTCTAACCCCTACCTGCTCCTTAATGACCTGTCAATGTACTGTCTAACCCCTACCTGCTCCTTAATGACCTGTCTGTACTGTCTATCCCCTACCTGCTCCTTAATGACCTGTCTCTGTACCGTCTAACCCCTACCTGCTCCTTAATGACCTGTCTCTGTATACTGTCTAACCCCTACCTGCTCCTTAATGATCTGTCTCTGTACTGTCTAACCCCTACCTGCTTTTTAATGACCTGTCTGAATACTAAAAAAAGTGTTGTGATAGCATCGAACCGGGAGATGAACAGACGGTCCCAGCAGTATTAGGGGGGGCGTCTGGGGTATACCCCGTATCCCGGTGGTCCAGGTCTCTGCTGCTGCAGGATGGGGTTAGTTAGTTTCAGAGGTTGGCTGTGAAGCACGTCTGCGTCCCCCTGGAGGACGTTCTGCTCGCGTGGTCCTGCTGTCTGAACACGTTAGCCGGAGGACTGTGAAGGAGGAGCAGATTTGCTGTCCTGACCGTGTGGATCGCTGGTTCAGCTTATTATGGGATGCTGGTGGTATTATT
This sequence comes from Merluccius polli, assembly GCA_030340625.1. Taxonomy (NCBI): domain Eukaryota; kingdom Metazoa; phylum Chordata; class Actinopteri; order Gadiformes; family Merlucciidae; genus Merluccius; species Merluccius polli. Next base: position 5,042 of record JAOPHQ010001621.1, on the reverse strand, counting down.
ATTATGATGCTCTGTTCTGTTATCTTGCCTTTCTGAAGCTAGGCTGTGAAGTCTGCTGGAAGATAAGATAAGGTGAAGTGAGATGAGATGAGATGTAAGAGATAAGACGAGGAGGATAAGGAGATAGAGATAAGGTAAGAAGAGTTGAGATAAGATAAGGGCTCAGTGACTGGAGCTCTGTGTTGACAACCGACCCCATTAACCGCCGAGACTTCCTCTGAGTGTGAAACTGACCCAACGACGTCTCCTCCTCCTCCTCCTCCTCACCTCCTCCTTGCCCTTCACCTCCTCCTCCTGTCGGATGATTAAAAGCAATGAAAAGAAACTAAAACATCTGAGAGAAATCAAGGATGAAATCCCCACCTACAGGACGGAGTAACCCTCCGGTCCTGCAGGAGCTGAGCGCTCGGCCCGATCATTTAAAGCACATGTCCATTCCTGGAGGGCTTAGACCTTGTCTCGTTTTTGGACCCGACCTTCACGTCTCATTGTGGGGGTTTTTAATTAATTTTATTGAACATAAATGGCCTTCACCACCTCACCTTCCCCCTTTTGTTTTGCTTAAACTGACGGCATCCATTGGGGGGAGCGGTGCGCTACTACTACATGAACCGGGGGGGGGGGGGGGGATCGGTTCGCCCCGCTCCCGTTTGACCCCTGAAGAACAAGCAGGGTAATGCCCCTAAGCCCCGGTCCATGGGCTGAGCCCCCAGAGCTGTGTCTCCACAGAGGACCGGGCCGGCGGGGTGGGGGGGGGGTGGGGGGGTGGTGGGGGTTAAGCTCACACACACCGGTCCACTTTCCTTTTCTAAATGAATGTTTCTCAGTGTTTATTTTCCTTGCTCTCGAAGTTAAACCTCGCCTGAGAGCGGGCCGCCGGATCCGAGGAGATGTTCTTCACACGTCCGACCGACTACTCCTGCCAGGGTCAGGAGGGGGTTTTGGGGAGGAATGCTCAAACGGCTTCCCAAGGACCCCCTGCTGGCGTCTCCTCCACTCGACGGCCCTTTTTTTTTTCCCGAAAAAGGGGGAAAAAGATTTTTATTTCAGCCCCCCCATATAACGACATTTTGAGCACCGCAAATCAGCGGGTGTCGTGTTACCTCGGGGCTTTTCCACGGCGTCGCGAAGGTTACCCCCCTCGCCAGAGCGCCGTTAAAAACGTCTCCGTTTATGTTATTTATTTTCAAAGTGCTGCCGTTACGGTTAGCCCCCCCTTTGGCCAACGAGAAGCGCGCCGTTGCGCCCGCGTTCAAATCTGTAACCCCTCGCCGCTGCGAAGGGTTAGTTTCATCCGCTGCTCAAGGCTTTTCTCTTTTCCCCCTCGTTATTCGTTAAACAATAACCGGTGCTCAGCAGACCCGCCGATCTCCGCTGCTAAACGCGGCGCTACATCACGAGGCGCAAGACCATATAAGACCATGCCGCTATAGTAACCAGACCAAAGCCAGGGCCTCCATACTACTCACATTAGCTTCCCCCTCAAACACAAAGTGTCTGTCTTTTCATTGCACCTTGCCTGGACCTCGTTGGGACCTTAAATAGTTTTTTTGCCGCGTAACCGTTTCCAGACGTCCAGATGAAAGACAGACGCTCCCGTGCAACCGGAGTCACAACCCAACAATGTGTTCGCGTGGGCGGATCAAAAACATGTACCGAAACACGTATAGTATTTATACATCGCCTATATACTGTATACATATAGTATATGTATATTATGAGGTCGTTTACATAACGGTCCCACCAAGCGATGTGAGCGTTGTGACAGATATGATTATGAGCTTTTCCTCTATAGACTCTCCAACTGTCTCCTTTCCTGAGCCCCAAATTGCTTTGAAATCAGTGTGTGTGTGTGTGGAGCTAGTTGTCGCTAACAGTGTCGTGTAAGATGACCTTTGACCTCTTGTAAAAGCACCTGGCTTCTGCATCCTGTGGGGTTGTCTCTCTATTTCAAACTCCTATTTATTTTCACCCTATTTCTGCTTCCCCTTCCTCCGAGGAAATCTCCGCGTCCGTCCGCACTTTCATCTCGATGGGAAATAAACCGAGCCTCAGCAAATTAACGAGTCGTTTTATGAATACTAAGAGGGCTAACTGCTTTCACCAGACAAATCAACAAGCGATATATAGAAAACTGGCAAACACACGCGTGTGTTTATGTGTGTGTGTGTGTACATGCCCTTTAACTCCCGGTGTAATGCTATCCCAGCCCCATTATATTGCCCTCCCCGCTGCGTTCCCATGGCGATACGGGCCCCGTATACGACCCTGCTCATGTCCCCGTGTGATCGCTTGCAGAGAGCGGATGCTGAAAAAGTACCAGGAGATGAAACTGTGTTGATTTAGGGTTGTGTTTTATGGGCCTTAATGACAGCGTGAAACAACATCCAGAGTGTGTATCTGGCTCCTGCAGCGTGTTGTATCTCCAAGCAAAGCAACGTATTTTAGGGGGCGGGACGCGATGCGATTCGACGGCTCAGGATCGGATCGGTGGAGGAGGCGGTAGATCAGACCCAGGCCCCAGCTGTGATATGATTGGTCGAAATGTGACGCCCGCCCAGACAGTCTTGGTTTCATCATGATCACAGACACGGAGGAGGAGATTTGACTTATGAAAATAACTCATCCAAACTTGTAAACTATATCTTTTTTGGCATCCTTTGCGTGGGTATGCGTGGTGAGATGACCTCCCAACGTCTAGATAATATCACACGGTCCATTTAGATGTTGATGTTGTTGTTATTATGTTGCCTGTATGAGTTTTGAGAGCGCTGCATCGTCTGCAACGCTCTCCACTCCTCCTCAGCGGCGGATGATATGCATAATCGTCCTTAAGAAGTCAAAGAGCATTCAGGCCCAGATGATTATCTGCAAATCTTCCCTTAAATACGATCTATTATCGCCACTCTTCGACGGCCCGAATGCGGATCAAGCGCTTTGGCTTCCCCATTCCCGTTCCATTTAAAGCTGAGATCGCCCCAGATGGGGGGATGAGAGGACAATTATAAAATAAATCATTCTGATATTGAAAGTGAAGTTGTCGATGAGGGGCGTCTTGGCCCGGCGTGGGCAAAAACCTTACACCGCAAAGTGGAGGTAAGGAGGGGAGGTCGCGGTGAGGTCGCCGCCGCCGCCCGCCCAGCCAGCGGCGAATAGACACTCACTGATCCTGACATGTATACAGCGCTTGGCAGTGATGCGCTCCTTACGCCGCCGCTGTGTTTAATGGACATCTGGACACGCCGTCGACTTCACAGACCTGGAATGGGAGCGCTGTGGGCGGTTCCAAGAAGAGGTTCCTCTGAAGCGTTTCTCGGGTCTTTCTGATTAGAAATGATGGCTGTGCTTCCCAGTGGCATTACCTGTTTCTTCTTTAATCATCTGAGGCGGGGGGGGGGAATGAACACGGCGGTACCTGGCTTTGGTTTGAAACTCCCTCTTTCAATAGACGATGAACTTGTAGACCTTCAGGGAAGGAAAATAATGGAGGATCTATTATTGATCTTTCAATTCCATGAATCCTGTGTTATAATAATTTCCCTATCACCACCACCATCACCTCCTTCACCACTATCATCACCATCCCCACCACCGCCATCACCTCCTCCACTATCATCACCATCCCCACCACCGCCTCCACCTCCACCACTATCATCACCATCCCCACCATTACCTCCTCCACCACTATCATCACCATCCCTAGCACCGCCTCCACCAGTAGTGGCTCTCCTCTCTCCTCACTTTTTCGCATGAGCCTGCAGACATCGCAGGGATTATCCCAGCTTTTCTTTTTGCTGTTGTACCTATTAATAATAATAATAATAATAATAATAATAATAATAATCTTTATTTTACCAGGTTAGTCTCATTGAGATATAAAATCTCTTTTTCAAGAGAGACCTGGCCAGGATAGCAGCAGCACATACAGTATAAAACAATTAAAACAAAACAAAATATAAGACATAGACAAACTCAAGTGCAATTTCAGGGCATTGGATGAGATAAACTACTTATAACATTTGCACGTATACCTATTAGCAACGACAACACAATCTCCCACACATGCTGTCCTGTAACAAACAACCAACAGACCAACTAGGGCATAAACTAGGGAGACAGAATCTGATTAATGAGATTAACAGAGTTGCTAATTAACACAGGTGACCAACATGACACCAGTGAGTGGGTTTGGGTCCGGATCGGTTCACACAGCGTCTGACCTTAAAGCTGCCGGCGCTCGCCAATTTATTATTATTATTTATTTTGAGCTTTCCTCAGTATTAAGTATTACAACCTGCATCGTGTTGACTCACGGCCGTCTCGTTTTTTTTTTTTTTTTATTGTATTTTTTCACTCGCCTTTATTCTCCTCAGATTGCCGTGGAGAGGAGTAGTCCCCGGGGTTAATTAGTCTGGGGGCGGCGGACGGCGGCGCTCGTTCCTCAGAGACTCATCATCTCCAACAAAATATGCAGCCGGCTGCATAGTTTCTAATAACTTTGAGGAAAACGGGGGGGGGGGGGGGGGCTTCGGCGGAAAGGTGCAAAACAAACAATAAGCCGAGTCATTTCCATTTAGATGTGATTAAAAATTGGACGGGATCTCACACCTAGAACCACCAGGGTGGACACACAGGGTGTCCCTAATCACTTCCTGTTTCGGCGGTCCCATCATCCATACAGCGGGGGGGGTGGGGGGAGTCCTCTCTGTGCTTGTTATCACGTCCCCCTGTGGTCAACATAATGCCCTCTCCTCCTGTATCTCCACCATCACAGAAACACACACACCTCCCCCCCTCCCCCCTCCCCCCTCTCCCCCCAACACTGATAAAAGAGGCCATAGATCTGTTCCAGCGAAATTGGGATTCGACATGTTGAGCAGCTCGGGATTTCGTCGTCCAAACCGCAGTCTGGCTGCGTTCTCTGGGGGCCGCATGCTGCGGCGCGTCGCATTGTTGTTTGTGTTGTGTGTTTTCGCGAGGCTGCGACTACAAACAGCATTTCTACAAACAGCATTTCTACAAACAGCATTCTACAAACAGCA
>JAOPHQ010001620.1:0-21834 GCA_030340625.1 Merluccius polli | reverse complement strand
CAAGTACAATAACACACCTTTTACACCTACATCTTGCGACATCCGTAACATATCCGGAACATATTCCATTCAAAATAGTGCTAATGGACGTTAAGTGTTCAAGCATGTGAATTAACATCTACAATTAAGTATTGCTCATGTCATGTTGTGACAGGACCTGTCTCCATGCAGCTTTTCCTAAGTGTTATGTTGGATGTTTTATGAATCTACGGTGGCCAGTGGTATTCTGTTTGCTGTTGTGTGCTGGGGCAGCAGACAGAGTAGCAGATGCCAACAGACTCAACAAGCTGATCAGGAAGGCCAGTGACGTTGTGGGAGTGGAGATGGACACTTTGACAGCAGTGTCAGACAGGAGGATGCTGTTGAAGTTGCGGGCGATCCTGCAGTATGGCTCTCACCCTCTCCACAACGCTCTGGTCATACAGAGGAGCACCTTTAGTGAGAGACTCATTGCTCCTAAATGCACACTGAGCGCCACAGGAAGTCATTTCTGCCTGTGGCCATTAAACTCTATAACTCCTCCCTCTGATAATCTGACAAATGTCTATTTAAAATAAACAAACCATAATTTATTCATTCACTCAATTTGTGAATATAACCCACTAAGAGATGTCCACTTTCACTAAAATATGTCCACTTCTTACTTTATTCTTACTTTTATTTTATTGTATTTTATTTATAATTTTCTATTTGTAATCTTATCTTCTATGATTGCAATTTCTATTTGTACGGACTCGGAGCACCTGGAACGAAACAATTTCCCCCCGGGGATCAATAAAGTTTTCTGATTCTGATTCTGGTTATGACAGCCTTCCACCGCAGGGGGCGATGGCAAGGCGGCGATGCGACGACGCACCAATAAATTGCACTGTAGAAGTAGAGGAGCAGCAGCCATGTGAACAAAACACACAAAGCACCGTTCACATTCAGACTTACGATATACTTTTTGTTTTTCTGTTGTTGCAGTGCTCTTGTATTCGAGGAAAAAAATAAACGGTAAATAGTTTATATTTGCTTGATCTTTTTTTTTTTTTTTAGATTGAATAGGCGAAAAGCGTTGCTGTTACTTATCGACAGAGAGCATCTAGTTGTAGACCAGGTGATGACCTCAGTGAAGTAGTTTGCACGCTCGCAGGGTGAATACAATACCTATGAATGTTTTAATTAATTGCAGTCAAAGCCTCGGGAAAAAATAATATAAGTAAATGTGTTTCATAGGTGTTCATTCAGTGAACACTACGTTTGTTGCATTGAAGCTGAGCGGGAACGAGTGGGCGTGGCAAGGGACAATTCTCGTCATGTTGTGATCACGTGCCCAATACAAACAACATTATCTCCATTTATTTTTCTTTCTCTCGCCAGAAATATGTCTAAGGATAGTCAACACGGCAAGTGGGCTGTCTCTAGCAGTGATGATGATGATGATGACGGGTCATCAGCTCACCCGACAAGAGGGATGGACAGCAACCGCAACGCCCGTCCGCCCGTCGCCTCCCAGGGGACCCGCCACGCCCCCCTGGGCCCTGCCGCAGTCCCAGAGGTGAAGGATGAAGCTGATGATCCCTCGCTGGTCGCTGGGGTGAAGGATGAACCTGATGATCCCATGCCAGTCGCTGGGGTCAAGGATGAACCTGGTGACCCCTCGCCGGTCGCTGGGGTGAAGGCCGAAGCTGACCTGAAGCCGGTCCGCGCCGCCCCGTCTCCGCTTGTCACCGTTTCTGAAGCGAGACACGCAGCACACGACAGCCAGTTGAATCCGGTCAAGTACGAATCGCCTCTGGCTGGAAAGAGGAAGAAGGACCAAGGGGAATCTGGCTGGGCTCTCTCAGATAGTGACGGTGATGATGATGATGATGATGGTGTCGGCAATAAGGCCAAGAGTCCACCCAGGAGGCGGGCTCCGAGCCCCAAAGCCAAGAAACCGAAGGTGGAGCAAAACGAGCGCCCCCCTAGTCCCCACGGTCGTCTGTACTACATCGACGAGCCGGATGATTTCTTTGAAACCGATGTGCCATGTCTTAATGACACCTACAGGTTGTACCTCAACAAGGTGACTGGGCTGGATAGGAAGTACAACACCGGGGCCTTGCATATCAGAGGTGAGCGGTGGGGGTCTGGTCTGGTTTAGATGAGGTCTAAACCAGTATCCGCTTTAAATTCAGGTCCCTGAAGGGTAAGCAGAGTCGTGGTTGTCGTCTGTTTGTCATGCAATCTGTTGTTTCTCTCAATGTTATATCTTTTAGATATCCTCTCCCCACTCTTTGGGACGTTAAAAGAATCCGTTCAGGTGAGAGATTTTACCAAAAAATGTTTTTACCTTATTGGTCTTTGGTCTTTCCCTGCTGTTTACGTGTAACCTTGCTTCTTCTTTGCAGTTCAACTACTGTTTTGATATTGCCTGGTTGGTCGAGCAGTATCCACCCGAGTTCCGGTAAGGTGTAGTAGAAATACATGCGCAAATCTTCAGTTATTTTATCATTACATTATGATACATACGGATTCTATCGTGAGTTTAGCCGGCTTCCAGTTGGCATAACTGTTGCAGCTAGAGTAGCAACAAGAAAGGAGGGGGAGTCGCTAGTTACGTGAACAACAGATGGTGCAACCCTGGACACATTACAGTGAAATAACGTGTGCGCAGCCCGGACATTGAAATGTTAGTGGCAAGTCTCCATCCAAATTGCTTGCCCAGAGATTTTTCCATGGTCATTATGACTGTTGTTCACATTCCTCCCGAGACTAATGCGTCATGGGCTGCTGAAGTCATCAACTCTGTGCCTTCATGGTGATCTCTGGAGATTTTAACCATGTCACCTTGACAACAACCCTGCCCACTTTTAAACAGTTTGTGAACTGCAAGACTAGGGAAAGGAAACATTTAACCTGCTGTATGCTAATGTTAAGGAAGCATACCAATCCATAGCTCTCCCTCCCCTAGGCAGATCAGATCACAACCTGGTCTACCTTAAGCCCCTCTATAAACCTGCAGTCTAGTGGCAACTAGTCTGGCTTACGGGATGTAGGTAAGGTTGATGGTATAAGCCCACCCAAGCCTGCCAATGGGCGACTGTAGTAGTCGCCCATTGGCAGGCTCTGGGCGGGCTTCCCCCCCCCCCCCCCCCCCCCCCCCCCGACACTATTTTGCTGCATCCTGGGCTTAGAGACGATTGTGATTGGTTAAAGGTTTTTTCTTTTATACAAGACTGATAGTGAGTAGAGCCAGACCATTCTCCAATGCTGGCACAGCGCTAAAACGAAGTGTGGAGATAGGGCTGGCTATGCGAGATTAAGCGGCAACCAGTGATCACCAGAACTGTCCAGGGGTCGTCACAGACAGCCGAGGAGACTCTCCAGGGCTACTCTGATGTGACAGACTGGGATGTTCTCTGTAATGCATAGATGGACTCATATACTGCATTACAGATTCTGTAAATGTTTGCATGGACAGTGTGATCCCCACCAAGACTGCGCTTTTTCCCAAACAATAAACCCTGGGTGACACGGGACATCAAGGCATCACTGAACAGGAACAAAGTGGAGACACCCTTCAGGAGTGGAGACAATGAGGAGATGAAGAAGGTGCAAATAAAACTGAGGGAAAAGATCACAGAGGGCAATGAGTCTTACAGGCTTGAGAGGAAACTCCAGCAACAGAACAGCAGGGAGGTGTGAGTGGCATGACTGGCCATTGAAAAAAGACTGACCAGGGGATGAAAGGAGACCTGGATGAGGCCAATGAGTTAAATATGTTCTTTAACAGGTTTGATGATGTGGCTTCTGCCCACCCTCACCCCAGCTTCTCATATGACCCCCCCCCCCCCCCTTCCTCAGCTCCCTCACCTCATAATCTTTCTTCAACATCTCTGTCCATTCCTCCTCTTGTCCAGTCTTCCCCCCCCCCCCCACACCGCCCCCTTACCCCCTTCATCTGGCTCCTTCTCACCACCATTTACCTCAATGGGTAAACTCTAAATCTATCTAAATCACCTGCAAATCAACAGCGCAGGAGTTGGTGGTGGATTTTAGGAAGCGAATGACCCGTCCGAACCCAGTCTGCATTCGGGGAACAGAGGTGGAACTTTGTTGTACAAGAAAGGTCAGAGCCGCCTGCATTTTCTCAGCAGACTTTCAACATCTGCAGAACCATGCTGCTGGGGCAGCAGGGTAAAGGCTGCCGATGCCAATAGACTCAAGAAGCTCACCAGGAAAGCGGGTTCTGTCCTGGGAGTGGAACGGGAGTCTTTAGTGGAGGTGTCTGAGAGGAAGAGGACAATGAGGAAACTACTCAGCATTATGGACCATGCCTCTTGTCCCCTGCACACCACACTGGAGTCATATCAGACCACCGAAGTGCACCACACAACGCCACAGAAGGTTTTTTCTATCAGTGGTCATCAAAATGTAGAACTCCTTCCCCTTCTGCATGGACACTGAGAACAACAATATCAATATCATGTGCAAAATTACTTTTTCAACATCATGCGCACTAATATCATGTCCAATATTACTTTTCTATTTTACTGTTTTAGTTAATTATTTTACTAAATATACCCTACATTTATTGTTATTCTATTGGTGTTAGCATTTGCTCCTTATACACTTTATATTTATTATTACCCTATTGCTTTTATGTTGTAATTTTTTTTTGCAATCTCTGGCACAAGAATTTCCTCGGGGATTAATAAAGTTCTATTTTATCTTACATCTTGTACTTGTTGTACCATGTTGAATGAAGTATGTTGTGATTCCAGGGACCGGCCGGTTCTGATTGTCCATGGGGACAAGCGGGAAGCCAAAGCTCGTCTGCTGCAGCAGGCGCAGCCCTTCCCACACGTGCGCTTCTGCCAGGTACCCACGACACAGAACCCCACAAACACACAGAACCCCACGGACACACAACCCACACACACACACAACCCCACGGACACACAACCCACACACACACACACAGAACCGCACGGACACAACACACGGACACATAATCCCACAGACACACACAACCACACAGACACACACACACACAGAACCCACTGACACACAAAACCCCACGGACCCACAGAACCCACATGCACACAGCACCCAGAAGAAAAATGCTACACTGGTGTAAAAGGGGTGGAAGCAGAATGAAATACTGACTGAACTAGTGCAGTAAACACTTCATTAGTTCTGTGAAGAGTGTATGTCTCTCTCTCTCTCTCTCTCTCTCTCTCTCTCTCTCTCTCTCTCTCTCTCTCTCTCTCTCTCTCTATATATATATATTAGTGGTGGGCATAGATTAATTTGTTTAATCTAGATTAATCTGACTGTAATCTTGGAATTAATCTAGATTAATCTAGATTAAAATGGCTCATTTGAATTCTGTCGAAGGCATTTATAATATGTATGTGCTACCTAAATAATGACTAAAAGTAAGTCTCCGCAATCGTAACCCACCCCGGATCTACGACCGAGGGGGGGTGCGCGATCTCGTAACCCGCCCAAGACGTACGACTGACCGCGCCATCGTAACCCATCACGGACCTACCACGGTATAGACCCAGTTCCCAACCCAACTTTGAGAATAGATTAACGGCGATAATTTTTTACGCCGATAACAGCCTACCACTAATATATATATATATATATATATATATATATATATATATATCATTGACTGATTAATTATTGACACATTGTTTTTCAGGCCAAGCTGGATATTGCTTTTGGGACTCACCACACGTAAGAGCTGATTCCTCCTAATCTATTTTTCGCTATCTGTACAACCATGATGTGTGATAGGCAAAAAATATATCATGGCAAGTGTGTGTTTTCAGTGTGGATTACAGTTGTTATAATAGATGACGCAGGTGGTCTATGCACCCTGTGTTGTTCCCGCAGGAAGATGATGCTGCTGTGGTACGAGGAAGGCTTCAGGGTCGTCATAACAACATCCAACCTCATCAGAGCAGACTGGTACCAGAAAACACAGGGGTGGGTCCATGCTGCTCAATCTTCTGCTACATTGATTGGTTTTCGCTGTCCAACTGTTGCCATTTACTGAAGACGAATTATGTTTTAGGAAAGAGCTGCAGTAGAAAAGAAGGAAATTAAAAGGATTTGGGGATTAAGACAAAACAGGCAGCGTCTGTATACTCATATTCTGCAGACCCTTCATTTACAGATGTCTCTTCTAATTCACAAAGTGTCAAATTTATTGTGTTATATGCATTACAGAATAGAATTACAGAAGATGAAATGCTCGGATTTCAGGCATCCTCAACATCACAAATAACAGTGTAAATACAATATTCAGATAAAATGCATTAACAAGTTAACAATAAAGGTAAGTAATAAGATAAGAGATTACAAATTAGTAGAATAGTGAAAACTGCTGGTATTAAAACTCTCCATTGCTGAACCTGTGCTGTTCTTGGTTTGTGGTTTTGCTGCCAGGCTGTGGCTGAGTCCTCTGTTTCCACGGTTACCAGACGGCAGTCCGTCCAGTGACGGCGAGTCTCCCACACACTTTAAGAAGGACCTGCTGGGGTACCTGGCTTCATACCGGGCGCCAGAACTCGGAGAATGGATCCAACGCATCAGAGAGCACGACCTCTCTGAGACCAGGTGAAATATAAACACACACACATGCACACACACACACACACACACACACACACACACACACACACACACACACGTAAGAGCATCAAAGCTTAATTTCCTGCATTCTGGTGAACTTTAAGGCACCAATTTTTGCCTTTTCTGCATCAATTTATAATAATTATATAAATAATAATATATATACTATATATACTGAATATCAGCATGGTACTCGGCCATGGGCGGAGCACCGAAGAGAATCGATACATTATTTATGACATTTATGCTGTTCTCATTATTTCGGGTGCTTCCCTAATAGTAGCGATCTATTAATAGGAGGACGGGGTTTATCTCATGTTATTCCAAGCTCTTTGATTCCATTGTGTAATGCGATGGAAACAGCCTCCGATAGGTCAGCAACACAGCCTCTGAATAGGCGATGTCAGGCATTATGGCTGCCAGTTGCTAACGGCAACAATAACCAGTTTCAACATGGAAAAGTGGATAAATAATCATTCATTGTTAGAATTATCTTACAACATTTCCAAAAAGCCACCGGAGTTCAAGGCTGGATTACAAAGCCCAGTCAATCCTGGAAAAATCTCTGATGAGCAATTATAACAGTTTTTAAACAGCGTTTTTATCATAGTAAATAAAAGTTGTCTCTATCAAACTTTGATGGATGACGAATAACAACATCAAATTTGAATTTATGAACAAATTTCCCCGTTTGGATTTGGGTGACCAAGGACTTTAAGGCAACATAAAGCTGTACCTCCTCCAGATATGGCAACTGCCAGTAATAGCAGACAGAGAGAGAACAGTTCCTTGCAAGGACTTTGGTACTACTGCTGTCTGCAGGCCTCTTACCACCAGTCTAGACTACCAAATATAAAAACAAGCAGTTTCCATTTATATCCCAGTTGTACGACTGCACTTATTAGGGGTTGATGCTTTATGACCTTAATAAGGAAGGCTTCTTTCAAACACACACACATGGCTAACCCCTACCTTCGTCTACACGCGCACACACACACACACACACACACTCTGTATATTTTGTATATCTGCTTAAAGGGACACTAAGTAGTTTTTTCCCCCATCTAGTGGTCAAGTTGTATTTTGCATTCAAACGAATTTATGCTCTCTAGCGCCTCGCGTTTTCAAATGTTCGTTGCAACCTGTTGGCACTACGGCAAGCGGTATTAGTCAAGATTCAAGAACCAATGACAACAACATGTCTTCAAACACTTCATCAAGTTTTGTTTCGGATGATGAGGTACGTTATTTCAAACAAACTAAAGTGCAGTGCAGGTTTTCAAATTTGTGACTAGGGTGGCCATTCGTCCGGCTTTAGGCCGGACTGTCCGGTTTTTCAAAGCCAAGCCGGACGCGTATTTGTCCTCCTTTTTGAGACACCCCTGCCAGTCATAGGTCCGCCCGCCGGTCATAGGTCCGTGGTGTGTTACGATCGCGCGCGCACACCCCCCCCCCCCCCCCCCCCGTCGGGCATAGGTCCGGGGTGTGTTACTATCGCGCACACCCCCGCCCGTCGGCCGTAGGTCCGAGGCGCGCACCCCCCCAACCCGAGGTGTCCTCCTTTTCAACAACTCATAAATGGTCACCCTAGAAGTGACAAGCGCGTCTCGTTAAGCTCCTTCTCTGTTCCACAGTCACGCTGGCTCTGAGTGAAAACGCGTTGAGCCTTACCTGTACCACGTAGTGCTTTTTGTCCCTCTCGGCAGTTCATAGACCGTAAGGACATGGAAGCCTCCATAGAGCTTGCCCGTCCTATGTAAATTCTGATAAGTGATTCTTCGCTCAGGAGGATAAGTGAGATTGTTGACAGAGATAATTGTACACCAATGGGGACTTATTTATGAGTGAAGACGTTGATTTGAGGTAATAAATTACTAAAAAAAACTACACAGTGTCCCTTTAATGTAATGGACAACAGTATTGAATATCTTTTCAGAAAAAAGTATATTAATATACATCTCAAAGTCAGCTAATAGATTCAGGATTATGGGGGTGTGGTCTAAATTCCCCCCTTGCTGTTTTGTGTACTTCCTCAAAGTCTGAAACGCCGTAGCTTCATTCAGCTGCACCGTCGCCATAATGTGCGTGGCCAGGCTTGGCCACTTGAGTGTATGGTAATCAGTTAACCGCTTGGCACATAGCCAGGAGGGAAAATAGACTCTGCCCATTAAATGGGCTTGAATAGAAGGAAATCAACAGACTGAAATTACTTGAGATTGCAATGGATTTCATGGAGCATATTTTTTTCTGATGCTTAATGCATACCCTGATAACCACAAAATTCGAAGTTAGTTACGGATATCTGTTGTCAATCACTTTAAAGTATCCTGATTAGTAGGCTAATAGTCTCGCATAGCCAGACCTATCTCCACACTTCGTTCTAGCGCTATGCCAGCACTGGAGAAAGGTCTGGCTCTACTCACCATCATTCTGGTATAGGGGAAAAAACGCTCCGTCTTGTTTGCATTTCTTTAACAATCGTCTTGCCATTGGGCAACTATTACAGTCGCCCAATGGCAAGCTTGGGCGGGCTTATACCAACGTACATCCGGTAAGCGAGACTAGTAGGCTAGTGATGCGAAATAAGTCCCAAAGTGTTTTCAATTAATGCAGAGACTGTGTGTGTGTGTGTGTGTGTGTGTGTGTGTGTGTGTGTGTGTGTGTGTGTGTGTGTGTGTGTGTGTGTGTGTGTGTGTGTGTGTGTGTGTGTGTGTGTGTGTGTGTGTGTGTGTGTGTGTGTGTGTGTGTGTGCGCGCGTGCGTGCGTGCGTGTGGTCAGGGTGTATCTGATTGGCTCCACTCCAGGCAGGTATGTAGGCGCTGACATGGATCGCTGGGGTCACCTGAGACTCAGGAAGGTAAAGACACTTCCTGAATGTGCTCTCCTCCCTCTAGTCTATGGATCAGACATCTTCTAGATTCATTCCTCTTTTGTTGTTTGGATTCTTTTTTTTTCTTCTCCAGCTTTTATACGATCATGCGATTCCGGTTCCCGATGATGAAATCTGGCCAGTGATTGGCCAGTTCTCTAGCATTGGCTCCATGGGATTGGATAAGACCAAGTGGCTGGCAGGGGAGTTCCAGCGGACCCTCACTACGCTCGGGAAGTCTTCTCTCCGCCAAGACCCCCCCATCCACCTGGTACCTACCTTTACATGTATATTCACTGTAATATATGTATATATGGCCTAATTTAACTACAGGGTGATTATGTTTTGAATTATTGTTATTTTAGCTACATAACAGAGCTCTGCCTTGTCACAATTAATGTCTTTACCTTGATGACCATGTGTTCTCTATATGTAATAATAATTTGTTTTAATTAATTAATTAATGATTGTTTTAAATTCTCAAACATTTATATAATTACTCAATTATCAGATGCTGCAGATCTAATTTCCATGTAACATCACCTAAATAAAACCCATTCATTGCAGTGCTAAATCGGGGTGAGATCTATCGTAGTCTAAAAAATCAGACTTTAGATTAACATGTAAAGTCTGATGGCAGATGAGCTCAAATCTGGGTGAAATCTGGGTTTCAAATTCTTTTGCTTCAAATTTATGTCGATCCTGTTGCTGGGGGCAGGGATCTGTAGACATGCGTAACATGGAATGGGTCTCCACTAGGCCGATTCAGGGGAGGGGAAGGGAAAGATGCGCACTATGAATTTACTTTTTTTTCCTTTCTTTTTTTTCCTAATATTCAAATATTTGTCTGAAAACGATTAGCTTGAAGTGACGTATTCGGGCCAGCCCTAGTCTCTACTGGAAACAACCTGACCGGCAGAAGCACAACAAACGTGATATGGCTGATCATTAATCTTGGATCCAGAAGAGCACTGAAAACTAAAACGATAGCATTGTCTTACCATTGTCAGGTAGAGAGACAAAGGGATGTATAACACGGAATAGAGGTACTATAGTTTCTCAAAAAGGATTCCAAGAAACACTTCATGCATGTTCGACACATGTCCTTTTTCTTCTTGTTTTTCACAGTCCAAGTTGTTGTAGATCATCCTCACAAGGATGACTTTGTATTTGTATGTATAATTGTATGTAGGAAAGTCTGCATCTCAGGAATGCATGAAAGAGGGGTCTGGAAGTTTACATGGTGTATGCTTAGACTCATCAGGTGGTAAAAATGTCTGTGTGAGAGTGTCTTGCTGTTTAATTAACAGCGTTGGGGTCCATTTGGTCAATGTAGTAAACAAGGTTCATCTTAGTGATGGCATATGCTGTGGAGTGTTACGGGGGATAAATCACTTATCAGGCCCAGACCAGTCAATGACCCTGGACCAAAATGTGTAATGCAAAGCAGCGCAGCCTGGTACGGCCACAAAATCGTCTTCTGAAACCATCCATCCTGCACACGTGAATGAGTTTATATTCGGAAGAGTATATCCAGAACAAAACAGGAAACACTGCCGAACTCAGCTATAGCATTGTCGAACTTCTGGATCCAAGATTCGATCTGTCATGTGTGTGATATGTTGTAGGTGTACCCATCGGTTGATGACGTCAGGAAGAGCCTCGAGGGATACCCTGGTACGTTGTCCACACCCTCACACAGACGTATGGTAACATTCAGAGCTTCCAAGTTGAAAGATGACCACTGTGATAGACTTTCCGTCCTTTACCTCCTTTAACTGGCATAGGCTAACACAACATATTAACCATTTTTTAGCATTATTACCACTTCAATTTACCAGCCAGAGCCATTTAAATGCGTTTGACATTTAACTGCCAATAGCATTTAACATTTGGGTCATTTAACATTACGTTGGTAGATCAGTCTTGTGCGGTTCCTAGGTAGATGGATACGGTGGAGTAAAAATTGTTTATTTTTTATTTTGTTAAAGCCTAACTCTATAAAACCGTTATATTGAGTTTGGCTTCATAGAGGCAATGGACAAAATCAGAGCTGAATGTGTGTAATTTGCCGTGAGAAATTGGGAAATGAAAGTAGAAAACCTTGACACCAGACTACTAAACGTGAATATAATTAAAATATATATAAAGATATTTCAAAAGTACTAGGCTACTTTTTAAAAAACTTTTTTTCTTACCTTTTTTGTAATTGTATGTGTGTGGGGGGCAGTGGGGGTCGTCAGTGTATACAATGGTGAAATAGAGAAAAGGGTTGGGAACCACTGTCTTAAACAACAGTTTGTTCACTCCTACCTGTCTAAATGCCTGAGTGGATGGATTACTTGGATTGCTTGAGGGAGGATATGGATTGACTGTCATTGCGTGTATCCTCCAGCGGGGGGCTCCCTCCCCTACAGCATCCAAACAGCTCAGAAGCAGCTCTGGCTCCACTCCTACTTCCAGTAAGTCCAGTATGGGGTTCGTTCTCAACATCAACCTTTCCACACAGTGTTTGTAAACCTCCACAACTCACACTGGGTCTCCAAGCACATGGGTCAGATTGGCTATTCATGGATGCATATGGGACGGAAGATGTAGGAACATGTGTATCAGCCTGAGGTGTGTGTGTGTGTGTGTGTGTGTGTGTGTGTGTGTGTGTGTGTGTGTGTGTGTGTGTGTGTGTGTGTGTGTGTGTGTGTGTGTGTGTGTGTGTGTGTGTGTGTGTGTGTGGTGTGTGTGTGTGTGTGTGTGTGTGTGTGTGTGTTACATTTACATTTAGGGCATTTAGCAGATGCTTTTGTCCAAAGCGACTTACAATAAGTAAGTGCAAAATATTAATGTTAGTGCCAGTACATACAAACATACAATAAATGCTATGGTTTTAATTTATTTTTTATGGGAGGGAGGGTAAGCAGGGCTTGAAAACGAAATTATTTTTCAATCGTTCCGCTCCGAACGGAACCGGTATATTTAACGTTTTCGTTCTTGCGCAGGGGTTAAAGTTTTCCGTCGCTATGACGGAAATCCGTCAACTCGGCTCTCCCGTGGTCCCACCAGAAAGGCAGAGTGAGAACCGCATATAAAGAAAAAATAAGCATTTCGAGAGCCTTTAAAAATTCCTACAGTAGTACAGACCATGAATGCAACACTCCACGTATCCTAGCAACATTCAACCCATAAGTCCGTGCGTTTTTGTTGACAGAAGTGGTAGCTCTAGTAGTCGCCGGTAGTAGAAAACTACACGTCTTTCTCAAAGCAGAAACGTACAATTGAAAATGAAAACCGTCGGTTTAACCCCGCCTGGACGGATAAATATTTATTTATGTTACCGCCAAGTTTAAATGCCAAACCGATGTGTTTAATTTGTAATGAGTGTGTCGCGGTTCTGAAAGACTACAGCGTGCGGAGGCACCACGTTGAGAAACACCCGACTTTCCGCGCAAACTTTCCAGAGGGATCTCAGGAGAGGGAGCCGTGCAAACGCGCAGTTTGGCGCATCGAACGGAGCTGTACTACAATGGTACGTTCATGCACAGCCCAAGAGAGAGCTACAGAAAACAACAAACGTTACTACTAATGTGCACTAGTTTGTTTTTATGCACTTTGAGATGCTCCTCGATCAGGTATGACCAAAATGTTTATTTTTTTTATTTCAAAAGTAGAAAGAAGTGTTGCTACTAGGGATGGGCATAATTAATCGATGATCGGGTTAAGAAATGTGTCGATCAATTTATATTGTTATCGATCAAAAGGACGTTGTGTTGCATACTACTGTGAGTCTTGAAGCGGTGTCCGGTGATCGCGGCTTTAGTTCCCCGTGTCTGATTGCTGTAATTCAGAGCGTGAATATCGGTTGAATATCTAATATCTTTCTAACTTTAAAAAACACTTTAGTATTTTTTAAGACGATAGTCGCACATCCCTCGTAACTACGCCGTGAAGGTGAACCCTCCCGGACTCCGCTATTAACATGAACCGCTCCGCCGGAGGAGCCGCACATCCACACGCACCGGACACCACAATACAAACACATGTTTTACATTTGCTTGCTTTTAAATAAAGTTGTGCGCAGTTATACGGTAAATAGGATTATTGATTAATGACCGATCGCGTACTGCGGTCAAGACAGCCGTCTCTCGGTTTCGCGTGGTCAAGCCAGCCGCTCCAACATTTTCAATATTTCCATAACTGTGACATTTTAACAAAAAGTTCAGCCTCATATCTGTTTTCAGACTAAGGTATTGCTTTTAGATAGTTCATGCAATTGTTTCTAAATGTGTGGCTCATCTTTTCCGAGCGCCGGCTGCAAATTGTGTCGGCATATGTCGGCCTTTTTCCCCCTTTTTTTCAAAACAGTTATACAGTTTAGTGCCCGCTTTTACTGCACTTTTGATGGCATATATATATATATATATATATATATATATATATATATATATATATATATATATGTATATATAAAATACTGGTTTCATGCCCTGGCTTTGAACTAGACGGGATAATGGACCACGTGGTGTTTAAATATCGAGGCGGTAACACTTTACAATAAGGTACGCAAAAACATGGGTAGTTACTGAGGAACGAATGAGTAACGAATGATGAACGACCAGGGCCCTAACTGGGGCCCTAACTGGGGCCCTAAGTGACAGTTACTCAGTAACTACTGAGGAGTTAGGCCTACTGGTAAACAGACTAGGGGACTACTGTATTCGTTACTGAGTAACGAATGATGAACAACCAGGGCCCTAACTGGGGCCCTAACTGGGGCCCTAACTGGGCCCTAAGTGACAGTTACTCAGTAACGAATACAGTAGTCCCCTAGTCTGTTTAGCAGTAATTCCTCAGTAGTTACTGAGTAACTGTCACTTAGGGCCCCAGTTAGGGCCCTGGTCGTTCATCATTCGTTACTCATTCGTTCCTCAGTAACTACCCGCGTTTTGCGTACCTTATTGTAAAGTGTTACCATCGAGGCAGTATGCGGCCATGACCCAAAGTGATACCTAAATAAATTTTCAGTCAGATGATTTTTTTTTGCTTTAACCCCTGAACTTGCGTTCCGCCACCAACATATCGTTCCTGAACCGGTTCGGAACGTAAAATAACGTTCGTTCTTAACGTTCCGGCAGTGTTATTGGGCCTCCGCGGTGTGTTACTATTGCGCCCATTGCGCCCAAACCCATTGATTCTTTTGACCGGTGGACCCTTACGGACTTAAGGAATATAAACAATGCAGGAACGGCCACACACCGTACGGACTTTATGATCGCTTCAAAAGTTGGAAGTCAGACCTTTTCCCCGTCTCTCTTGTTTACCGGTAAGTCTGGATGAATTATGCGTTGGTGTTCATAGTTTGTGTTAAATGAACTGAATGATTTATCTGTGGAGAATCTAACTGATCTAACGATGTGCGTTATGTCCATATGGACAGACGTTTAAACGGTTACCGTATCTTTGTGTAGGTGATCTAAACGGCTTAAGTCGTTCAAGAAATAATTTAGATAAAATCCAGATCCGGCCTCAATTGGAGACCTGCGTTTATTTGTCAAAACGTGTCGCCACACCCCTGCGTCTATTAGGGACCCCGCTTTTATTGGAAGTTTTACGGTATATAGAGAACGAAAAAAAACGGTTTTGGGGATTTCAGAATAACGTTTCTGTTCCGGAACAGTTGAAGACCATTTGGTTTTCGTTTCCGTTTCCGTTCCTCGTAAAATTCCGTTCGTTTTCGGTTTTCGTTTTCGTTCCTTGAACCGGTTCGGAGCCCTGAGGGTAATAGAGGAAGAAGGCTAAGCTATCTAATGTTATGTATTAATGCCAAGTGTGTGTGTGTGTGTGTGTGTGTGTAGCAGGTGGAAGGCTGATACGACGGGGCGGACTCAGGCCATGCCACACATCAAGGTCTACATGAGAGCTTCTCCAGACTTCACCAAGCTAGCCTGGTTCCTCATCACCAGGTACATCAACATGGCCGCAATGTTGTTGCTACACACTGGTGTTCAGCCATTCCCGTCATTATCCTTGTTTAACGTGTGTGTCTGTGTCTCCAGTGCTAACCTCTCTAAGGCCGCATGGGGTGCACTGGAGAAGAACAACAGCCAGGTGATGGTCCGCTCCTACGAACTGGGAGTCCTCTACCTCCCGTCTGCCTTCGTAAGACACACATACACACACACAAACACACACCAACCAGTAAAAGACATAAACCTCTAGAACACAACGAAATGTGATCTCTGCATTTGGGGGAGAACATACAAACTCCACATAGAAAGGTCTCCACACAGATTAGGGGTGGGAATCACAGAGTAACTGAGGATAATGATGTCACCATACAGCGATTCTGCGATACTCACTACATTGCGAGACAATTAATCTACACTACATCATGATATCTATGTAACTGGAGAAGAAAAAATACCCCTAAAAAGGCGCCATTGCATCATATCGACTTGGTGAAAGGGAAAAACAAAGGAGCGTGAGGAAATAAAGCAACATACAAAATTCACTGGACTGGAATGACAATGATGTTATCTTGCAGGACATGGCGTTCTTTCCTGTCCAGAAGAATCCGTTCCCTGCCACCTCCCCCTCCAAGGCTTTTCCTGTGCCCATTGATTTGCCTCCTCAACGCTACTGTAACACAGGTTCGCATGTCTCTCCCTTTATCCGTCTCTCTCCCTCTGTCTGTCTGACTCTCCCTCTGTCTGTCTCTCCTTCTCTCCGTCTGTTTTTCAGTTTATTTTCATAGTGTTTGTGTACACATTGTCCATGGTAATGATCAGTTATACTTAAACATACTATACATTGTATGTAAGAGCATATATGAGTTATGTGTTCACTGTCTGCAAGTGTCCTTTTGGTTTTGTCTGTGAGTGTATTGTGTGTTTTAGTATTGTATTGTATTTTGGCAGCTAACGCGTTGCTTTCCATTCTCAGACCAACCATGGATCTGGAACATTCCCTACAATCAGGCTCCCGACACGCACGGAAACATTTGGGTCCCCTCCTAAATGGGCCCCTGGTGGCCCACCCAAAACACACGCGCACACACACACACTTTAAAGCAATGAGACTGAGGCACTGGTGCTACAGAGGTTGACCGTTGTGCTATTGAAGGTAGCGTTTGTTCACTTCTCTTCCGTTTCAACTGACTGTATATGTCTACCTTTTTCTGTATACCTCTACGAAGTAGTGTTAGGCGTTTGGTGCTTAAACATTATTATATTTGGAGATAGAATTTTTACCAAACATTGTTTTGTGTAGGAAACATGCCTGTCTGTATCTCTTTCTGTCTTTGTCTCCATCACTACTTCTGGTTCAGGTTCACCTCCAGTCAACTATAGGCCAATCATGTGATGTGAACTTTTTAATGTTTAGTTCATCATAGTTTTGTCATGTAAACTTTTATATACTCTAAAAGGCTCACTCATTTTCTAACAAACAATAAAATATTTTTTTACACAATTTCAGTGTTATTTTTCAACAGAATATGGAAATAAAAGTTTTAACTTAAACTATACATAGACCCTCGGTCAGTTTGACGATTGGATACAAGTTAAATGGAAAGCTATTGTCACATTATGGCCATTTCTTTCAAACACTAATAATAATAATAATAATAATAACAACAAATATAATATGTCTGGTAAGATTTTTATCATTGGAGGTTCAGGCAAAAGCAAACTTTGGAAACCATTTCTGATAGTCACCTGAACTTCAAATTGTGTTTGTTTTTTTCTCAACCAATATTATAATATTGATCATGTTTGTGTGTACTAACTAGTAACAGAGTTGTAATAATCATTCAGTGATGCCATCTTCTTTAAGATCATTCCCAAGCACACATCATAACACATGCTTGTTGTGGATCTGAAGAGGTTCTGTGGTTGTATTGGGAAGCCACCTGTCATCCTACCTCATAACTGTTGTCGTATTTTGTAATAAATTGTGAACCACATAGTTGTCCTGTTCCTCTAAAATATACTACATATTAGCAGATTTGTGCAATACCAGAAGTGCCCACTTGATGTCCTCGTAATTGCATTTAACACTTCAAATTATTGTTTTCAGGCGGCGGGATTTACAACAGACTACATTTAGGCTCCGACATGAACTGCCTAGATGCATACTGACCATGTCATCCACTGGAGACACATCACCTAACCTAAATGAGTACTATGCAACCACCTGCAGGGGGTGCTAAATGACAAAATAAAATAACTGACTAACAAGGCAGCACCCCCCCCCCCCCCCCCCCCCCCCCCCACCTGGTATCCCTAGATACCACAATTTAACGCTTTCTCTGGATCCTAGTCCTCAGAGGAGAGCAGCAGGACCACTTCAGCTGTTGATCTTTGCCTCCTAACCCTACAGACTATTCCGTCCTTGCTGGGAAATACCCGAGTTACGACTCCTAAAGTCATTTCTCTTGGACTGACAATCCCCTCATGAGCACCACAGATCCTGGTGTGATGTTTGGCCTACTGGAGATCCATTTCCTTCGTGACTGCAGGGTAGACAAGTATTGTCTGCACAATCGGTCCCAGAAGGTACTGGCGAGGCTTGTTGGCACTTGTTGCTGCCACCGTCGCCTGTACAGGTCCTTGCTGTCGAGCCCACCTGAAGGAATGGGATGAGGGCCACTTTTCTGTGTGAGCAGGAGTGAGGATGAACGGGTCTTCTGCATCTGTAGACACGGGCACTAGAGGGCTATTGTTCACCTCGGCCATAAAGGCGGTGAGCACATCATGAGTTAGTCTAGAACAGTGGTTCCCAAACTTTGAACAATCATGTATCCCCTGAGACAGTTCACATCCTGTGACTGTCTCGAGTACCCCCAGCACTGTGTGTGTGTATGTTTCACCATAGTGAAGATTTGTGTGGGTCTGTTTTCGGTTTGATATGTTCCTTAATTTCTTTCTTCAGGTTTTTAAATTCATTGTGAAACCATTTGTCATTGTTATTTTTTGGCTTTTCTATTTGAGTCCTTTAGGTTTGCAAGAGAGAGCGAAACGACCATGAGACGAAGCATGAGAATACTTCCATCACAATAGAGCGGCGCAGGAATGAGTCCTAAAACCCGGGAAATCCGTTAGCATTTTTGGCACTTCCCGTTCCCTCGTCTCCAAGTCAACGGGTTTTTGGTTCGATGCCTGAAATAAGGTCTGTGGTTAACACAAGAGATTGACATGTTTTGGTCTCCGACATAAAACACATCAGTAAATACCCCACTCGTGAATTTTGAAGCTTTTACGTGTCTTCAAAAACTTCTGGCGATTGCATTTACGCTTCAAAAGTCATAAAAGTAGTGTTCATTGGTGAAGATTATCTTGCTTAGCAAAACGTGTGAGTATCATAAACCTTTGTTTGCCACAGAGCTTATTTTCTGCAATAATCCAAAATCCAATGGAAAAACCCCATTGGCTTTTTGTCAAGGGAACCCAGGGCGATGCTCACTTCCGGG
Organism: Merluccius polli; assembly: GCA_030340625.1. Taxonomy (NCBI): domain Eukaryota; kingdom Metazoa; phylum Chordata; class Actinopteri; order Gadiformes; family Merlucciidae; genus Merluccius; species Merluccius polli. The sequence goes on along the minus strand of JAOPHQ010001620.1, from coordinate 2,887 downwards.
CTGGCCTACAAAAAATACGTCATCCCTGCACCACTCTATGGGCCTCCATCTCATCATGTCTGGGGCAAATATAACGACAAGACAAACTTCAATTTAGCCGATTCAAGGTTACAATTGTGGCTTTTGCATGGCAGCACCCCTCACTCCAAGATGCCTTCCAGTGCACCTGTGTGCACTCAATCGCCAAATAATATGTCATTTAAAAAATTAAACCAGTGGTGATCAGATAGTCCAGTTAGTATTGATCACGTTTCGATTTTTCTTTTCTTTTTTTAAACATAATTAATGGATGGTGTCTGCGGGATTATGTTAAGGCAACATTGGAGAAGTGCATTTCACACACTGGGTTATGTTGTAGCCTAACTGATATCCTCTGAACATTAAACCTTACACATTAGACATTGCGATAACATCATTATGTTGGTACTATAGGGTGCATGCATGTACTGTTGGTACTGAGACTGCAGTCGGCTTATTCAAGAGGACAGGTTTATTTTATGTACCCCCTAGAGATGGATCCACATACCCCACTTTGACAATAGTGGGTCTAAAGACCCGGACTGGAGTCCATGGTTTTGCCCCCCCATATGGGAGGGATGAGGCGGATTTGAATGTCCAGGTCCAGCCCTTTTTCTGAGAGCTACCTCTTCACCACATCTTCATGGACATTGGAGGAGATCCCTAGATCCAGTGCACGCTCATAATTTACTTGACATGGAGAACTGCCTCGACGCATACTGATGATGTAATCCACTAGCGACGCCTAAACCTGTCACCTATCTCACCTTAACCTAAATGAGTACTGTACAACCGCCAGCAGGGGGTGCTAAACGACACAATAAAAATAACGGACTAACAAGGCAGCACAGTGCCCCCCCCCCCCCCTCGGTTGAAAAACATTTAAATACGTCGTGGTGTGCGGTGATATCGGCAAACCTGTGGGGAAAGAAGCACGTACAAAGTAGCACGTATTTAGTAGTACAGTACGGCACGGACGTGAGCGCGCGCCACTGAAATCTGGGGGGGGGGGACTTTTTCGCCGACCGAAAAGGAAAGATGTCGCCCCTCCCCTTTTAATCCGGTGCCGCGCGCGTCTCGAGCTGCAGCGGGAGGACCACCGCTATGATGTCGTTCACGTGAGGCAACGCGCGTCGCCTCCGAGCCACATAGACAACAAACAGGACGACCTGACCCCCCCCCCCGCAGGGGTCCCGTCGGTAGACCCGGTGGTCCCGTTCCGTCGGTAAACCCGGTGGTCCCGTCCCGTCGGTAAACCCGGTGGTCCCCCCCCCCCCCCCCCCCCCGATAGAGGCGGACGGCCAGCAGCATGAAGCGGATAACGGGCATGTCGCGGGATGAGACCCTGATCGAGTTGAAGAGCGCGACGGATCCACTGACGGCAGGTAACAGATGTGGACGGACCCGCACGGTGACGCGCGGTCATGTGCGTAAAAATGTGTGCGGTTTTTAAATTTTTTTATTTATTTATTTATTTTTTTGTATAAAGACACTTTACAAAAATATGGGCTGCTGTAAAACCGCGTTTGGCATTTTTGGGTGATTAGGATGAAACTGCGTTATGGGTGTGTGTGTGTGGGGGGGGGGGGGGGGGGGGGGGCTGTGATGCACTTTTTAAATACATCACAGCTGATTCCCACGATGCGTGGTGATGACGTCACGGGAACAGTGGGGGACAGTTTTCACACACAAGAAGTCAATTCATTTTGTCATTTGATACAAAAATGAATACCCATTTCTGCACATCATATTTGATGGATCGGCTATGCAGCCTATTTGTATATATATTCAAATGACAATTTCTAAATATGAAAATCCCTCCTGATGCCATCAGACATTCCTTAGATAGCCTATATATGTATGTGTGCTGCACCGAGAGGTGTTGCCAGTTCATCATGACAGCATTGACGGTCACCGCCTACTGGTTCCCATCCTTTTGACATTGGGTGTAGGCCTACTGTTAAATTGTCATCAACATCTTCCACGGACCTCATATGCTAACTGGTGGACCATAAATACAGATACAGAAGAGTGGCAGCGCCCCTTGATACGCAGTTATTTCTGCAAGAAGGCCATGGCCATGAAGATAACGCTGTGACACTGTGACAGCTCGGCCAGTGGTTAGACCCCGTTGGACCCGGGAATGTCACTCAAACTGCTCATAATATACTGCCTCGCCCATCCTGGAGAAATCTCTGATGAGCAAATACATTTTTTTGTTAAATATAACGTTTTTAAATAGCATTTAATCATAACATATTTTATTTACGGTACTTTGATGGATGACTAATACCCTCATGAACCAATTTCCCCAGCGACTTTAAATATGTTATCCTGCAAAACCACTTCCCTCAACTGTGAGGAACTGAAACATAAGAATAAGCAGAACTCAATTTAGCAATCCCTAGTTTATAGTTTATAGCAGCTAATCAGTGTTGTTAATGATGGTGTACACAGCTTTGTACACTGTTAGCCGGAGAGCAGTTTGATGGACTCTCCAGCATCAACAGCTTTGTGAAGGCCCTTATCAGGCAGACACATGTGCAGTGTGTCCACCCCCCCCCCTCCCCTCTTAACCCTCCCTCCCCATTCTCTATTTTCTGTTTCAATTGCCTTATCAGAAGATGCAAATTGACAGTTTCATTTACAGTGTTGAGGGATTATTGCGTGCATTACCGTATTTATTTATTTAGTTTTACTAACAACTGGATTGGACTGAAACGGCAGCAGCTGCCAGTATGATCAACGGTAGGCCTTTATGAAATGGCCTCCTTGTTTATCTATTAATTTCTGCCCAAGCCTTTAGACTGCAGTGCACTGTAATGCTGTATGTAATGTAATTGATCTGCAGGCCGTCTACAGGGACACT
>JAOPHQ010001619.1:0-23518 GCA_030340625.1 Merluccius polli | reverse complement strand
TCTAATTGAATTGAGAAATTCTCTCTCATCTAATGCTATAAATCTCTACGTTCTTTACATTTTTATCTGCAATATCGTACAAGCATTCGCATAATGCTGTCACATTTTTGAATCAAAGCATTTAAAGTTCATCGAAAACAACAGATAATGACGAATCATTTGTACAATCATAATGTAGATGACCGCTGTCTAGAATATTGAGCAGTTCGAAAATCTCAGATAAAAATCGAAAAGTGTACATTTTCTGTTTTTGTTAACGGTAAATCAACATCTTGACATCCTGTTGAAATTTATATTCTTTCGCAATTTGAATCAAATTCGTTAAATGAAATTGACATCAAGAGACGAGTTAATTTTTTGAATTTTGAAAAACCATAACACTGCATCTCGCAGATGTTTGACAGTGTCTCGAATGAGGGGAATAGAAAGATATATCTCTCTTTCTAAATTGATGAGATGCACGTGTTATAGGGGCTCGTGTCTGTATAAAAAAGATCACCCCACACGTGTTGTCTGGTCTAGCTCTAAGCAGCATACTAAACTAAAAAACGTGAATGGGATATTGGAATGAAAAATCATTTGAAGGCAGAAAACGTTTATTTACACATTTCACACAACTATTCATAATTTCATCTTCAATTTTAATTAGCTTATCTATACACAAATTATGAGGACGATAATAACATAGATAGTCTCTTATATCATTTAAATTAACCGTGCTTAGAAAAATGTCTTTCAATTGTTTCGCCAAACTATAATTTTCAGGAGTTGATTTCCTAATTGCACTTTCACACTCATCATACCAATCAATACAGTTTTTTAACCTCACTTCCAATTCGTTGTCAGCAGCCAACCACTTTCTCGGATCCATGTTGTTGAGCGAATGAAGAAAACTAAGTGTAGGCTGGCACTATTATAGAGTAATTAAGCGGTCTTTCTTCATTAATTGACGACAGACAACATGTACGCGCTTTATGCAGTCTCAATGCATGCAAGCAATAAACACACTGTAATCCTTTCCGTTGTAGAAGAATCCATAACGAGCAAAGTTTCTTTTCTGCGAATTCGTGTACATCGGAGCCATTTTCATACTTTGCATTCGATTGTTTTCGCACAAGAAATTATTTGTTTGATACATATTTTTAAACAACAAAGAATTATAATGTTGAGGCAGAGAACAAAGCACAGCAGTCCATCTGGTCTATTTTTATGAATGTTACACACAGCCATAACACCATGAACTAGTGAAAAAGCTGAAATCAGGGTTTTGCAAAATCCTCTGGTATACATTGAACGTTAGTATGTAATCTTCTTAAAAACTTTGCTTTCTCAGTTCCTTTTGTGAAAATTTTCTCATAACCTACAAGGTAATCATGTATTAATGAGTCAGTGTATTCTAAATCTCCATCTCCCATTTTATTTTATGATAGTGACGTTCTAACCATGTTACATTCGTTATACAATTTTGCACTCAATTCTGTCTTTGCAAATGGGTGATTTGAAATGGAATACAATATAATTATTAAACTGATCAATTATGGCAAGTTCTTTCACAATAATTTGATTACAATCTTGTTTAAACCAGTGAAGATCAACCTGTAGCAATTTTCGTACTCGCTTGCTTGTCCACTTCTTTCTCTTTGCGGAGCGCGGCGGGGGTTCCTCAAATCCTCCTTTGTCTCCCCCACCTGCAGCGGCTTCGGTAATCCTGCGTCTCTCCCCTCCTCCTCCTCCACCTCCAGCGGCTTCGGCGTACTGCACCTTGCTTCATAATAGAAACTATCAAGATCGCACTGAATACCAATAGAGCGAGTTTGCGGCTTATCCAAAATATCAGAACACAAAGAATAGGACATGTTGCTGTTCAAAGGTGAAACTGATAATGGCTTACATTTGTTGCAGTACACACCTTATATAACCTGCAGTGATGCACTCTATCAACAAATTACTGAACTTCTTTCACCATACTCGTGAGAGGTGTATATTCCATCACACGATCGCTAATTAAAACGCAATACGAAGTATTTGCAGGTACTGCACTTTTAAATTCCATTTCAATACGAACATCTGTCGATGATTTCAAATGACTTGGTTGGTGTGAACAATCTACAACAATCAGTGGTGTTGATCACAAAAGTTTTAAAAGTCGATTTCTGTTCCGAGTTCGCTATTGATTGAATGATTATAATACGAGGGCGCGAAATCCAAGAACATGCGGTATAATACCTCCTTCTTACCTAGCAGATTTTCATATGGATAATACTCACTGTTCAAATATACTTTAACATTGTAAATACCTCAGCTATCGAAATTAGATATTGATTTTTTAATTTTATTCTTACGATCAGTTTGAAATGCAATTATAACGTATTTTGGACTATCAAAACTCGATGTGGTACGAACTGCCCAAGAATGGTTAAGTGAATTTTGCAAATTTGGTAATTCACAAATTTCCCAATGGCGGAAACCTAATTTCAGTGGAGTGTCAGCATCGAGCAGTCTCAAAAATTTCAGTCTTACATGATCTTCTAAAGTTATGTAGGGCATTCTCCATTGCAGTTTTGTAATTTTCACACTAACGCTTGTTCCACTTGAGACTCAACACAATTTAGGTCTGTCGGTGACCTCAATAAGACGAGTTCCTGTTTCAAGTTTAAAATTATTCTTTGAAAATCTTCAAAAAATGGAAGGATTAATTTCAACGGCACACAGAAAGTGAATTTATTATCTGTTAGCTCATATCCTGCTCTGTCAAAACCAGCTAAATGATATGTGTTTTTATCAGATGCGTTCTTCACAAGAATAGCTTAAATTGTAGAAGTTAAACCAATAATCTTGATTTGGAAATTTGTTGACCTGCTAATTCGTATCGTATTTCATCAAAAAAGGTTGCCCACTATGTTACTGCTTAATTTATAGTCTGCCGCAACAGGCGCACCAGCCGGTTGAGTTGCCTCCCCTGCTACTGTAATCGCAGGCGCTGCCGGTTTTGTGCAGCTAACCGTTCCCTCAATCAATATAAATGATTTCAAGGTAAAGTGTACACATCCAATGAATTTATTCCTATCCGAGCTTCATCAGAGTTTTTTATTTCTTGTCCCGAATAAACTGTATGAGTATGAAATTGGAATTTGGTTATGTCATTATAAAACTGAAGCTCTGTCTCCACATCCAGAATATCACTAATTGCTGCGCTCCCCTCCTAACATTTCGCCAATCAACTATAAAACCCAACTTTCTAATATTCTCGCGCTTTTAGCCGACAAAGCACGTTTGTTTTTAGGTGTTGACGCTATCGCGTTCCTTTCTCTAATGACTTGATTGGGTCCTTATTCGAACGTGGGTTGAAAATAAGATAACCCATTACTTTTCACGTATGTGCAACCTAATTGTAATTGTATCTCCACGGAAATCAATAAACGATCCGTTCTGGTCCGTTACCTTTACATTAATAGTTTGAATTCGATGCGTATTCAAAGGTACATAAATAATTCGGTGATGGTACTTCGTTTATTAAATAACCGCTAGGAACCTTTGGTAAAAATTCGTAGATTATATGTTTTTGTTTTCCCTCAGAGTAACTGCCGCAAGCTAAATTACACTCAACTACAATACTGTCAACGCTTGTTATGTTAACCAAATGTTTGGAATAATGCCATTTATTTGGCTGCAAAACAACATTATCAAAACCAAGTATCTTAGCAATCGAATCAGAACGTGTTAAATCAATAGGCTTATCAGAATGAATTTCAATCTTCATAGTATTTGCAGTTTGCACGTATAATAAGTTTATTCTTCTTCCCATCAATATTCAATTTATTCTTTAAAGATTTTATAATATCCTCAACTTCATATGCACCAGTATCCAACATCGATTAATCTATCACCATATTTGAAGCTGGAATTTGTTCCTTTGTTAATGTTTGCAATACTATTGTAACTAGAAAAATTAATCAATCCAATTTCCCATTCACGATTTTTATCCAATTCTATAATTTCTTGTAAATGTTCATAGAGGTTACTTGTGTTAGATCTTAAGGTAATAACGACCATCTTGTGTGTTCACCACAAACACTTAATTACAACTGATTTGCAAGAAACAATAATGTAAGATGACCACAAAAATCGCTATTTAATGGTTGCATATGCTCTACATTATAAAATATATTTACTCCATTTTCTTTTTTCCAATATTTGTCCAATTCGTATGGCGGTTGTAAATTTCCAATTGGATCAAAATACCAAACATTAGAGCCAACTTTCTTATATGCTACCCAATGTGTGCCATCCTCGCTTTCCCTTGCTAAATTCACAATGGCATTCTCGTTTTTTAGAATTTTTTTGGGTAATGCATCTAGCATATATATTCCTCTTAGCTGAATCTGTAATAATTTCGACCAATCAATCAAATCATAATTACTCAATTCTCCTTCAATATTCATGCCTTCTTCTTCTTCTTCTTCTTCCTACTCTTCTTTGTTGTTCTACGTTTCTTAACTTGAGGGAATAAACTCACTCCATATGATGGTGGTGGGGCTGGGGGTAGAAGTCTGCCACCACTAATCGTGGTAAAGGCTTCAAAAAATATCCTTTTCCTGCAATATGCTTTTTCAACTGAGCTATAGCTTTGCGTCTAATATCATTACTATAACTTCTCCTCTCATTCTTCTTCTTCTTCTTCTTTCTCAAAGACCCACCAAACGCCGCTTTAGCTTTCATAACGTTTGTAACAAGATAGCTAAGTGCTTTCTCGGCAAGGGGTGTTTGAGGATTTTTGAAAATGTCCCATGCAGCGTTTGCTAGAGCTCTGTCAGCTACCGCTCGAGTTTTATTATCGCTATTTTGAGTATAGGCTATATCATGTATCTTGCAAGCTCTATCTAATGAATTTATACCTTGATCACCTCTCTTTAACCTTTCATTAACCTTGGTGCCCGGCCCACAATACTCGTATCCCGGAATATGATATTCTTCTCCCAGGTTATCAATTACCTTATTTAAAATAGTTGATGTCACATTACCTGCCAAACCTGACACACCTTTAAAAACTCTTGCCGCTGAACTCAAGATTCCTCTACCCCGTTTCCTCGAACTCTGCTTTTTTCTCCTACATACCATTTTTCATTACCTTTCAACTCAATGGTTGAACATTAACTGAGGTTAATTAATCAATACATCAACTTGAATTGAATTGGTTTAATTTTCAATCGAGTTGGAAATGAATTCACACCACAATCAATCATAGTCAAAAATGTCTAGACTGAAACAACATATCGTTCACTCTCTCTCACACAACTGTTTACAAGATTTTATGTTTTCGGCCCCAATATAAAGTCTTTATATTTGGCTAAATCCATTTTTTCTGTAATAATTTGCACTACCTGATTTTCTGTAAGGTTATGTTGTTTGGCCTCAATCCAGTTCATGTGAAAAGAAACCTGGGCGTATTTGGATACGATGTCCAGGGCCACTCTGTGTATGAATAAATTTAGATAGTCAATGAATGGAGCCGAACATTGCAGTCTCATGACAGCACCCTCTTCCGAATTTTTAATTGCCTCAGCTATTTCATCACGAACGCTTTTCACAGCTACTCCCATCTCGTTTTTCTTAATAAAATCTCCTATATCATTTTTAGTTGCGTACTTTTCCGCAATTTGCTTAATTAGAATAGCAATAGCATCTTTTGTAATGAATTGTTCAATACCCTCCATAATATTAGCTTTTATTGCACTCGCCATTTCAGATAATCGTTTTTCAAACTCTTCCTTTGTTAATGAAGAACTAATCAATTTCTGCAAAGTAGATTCTAAATATTGCTTATCAATTCCCGATGGGTGTGTTTCATTTACTTTAGTAAAAATTTCTGTACTAAGTTGTTTCAATTTAGTATTGAGATAGTTTCTGTCCAGCACCTCCAAATTCTTAATTTTATCTGATACGGCTTTTAATTTTTCATCTAAATAAGCCTTATCAACTTTATCGTTGTTAATACTGAGCAACTGAGATGAAAAGCTGTCTGTTAAAGTTTTCACTTCTCCTAGAGCACTCTCTAGAGTTTGAGTTCTCTCTGCAATAGCTTTATCGATATTAGCACTGAAATTTTGTAATGTACTTAGAATATGTTCTCTTTCAATTATGCTCACTCCAATATTCTTTGTATTTTCCGAAACGAGTTTGGTTATTTGCGAATCTAAATAAAATTTCACAGCTTCGCTGATTCCTTGTTGATTTATCGATTCGATTATCTTCTGTGTTATCGAGTCAATATCACACGTAAGACTAGCTCCGCTAGGTGTATCAATTCGTCCGAATCGATGCAGAGTCATCGTGACACTAAACAATTAATTTTGCTTCTTTCAGCTCTTCAACTATACTTGCTATTTCCACATCATGCCCAGTGTTCCCACTAGCTTTTGAGGAATAGAGTAAATTTAATCTTTGCACTAATTCGTCAAAATTATCAAAGTATTGATAAATTCTATCATGAGAATTATTTTTTGCAAATTTCAATAAACCCCAACCCTTCTTTTTACTAATTTTTTTACTGGGAAATAACTTTTGAATCAATTGTGATTTAATTCCCTGATTTCGTTTAACATAACCTCTTCGATCTAAATGTATACCTGTAAGTGTTAAGATTTTTTTATACTTATCCAGATCTCTCTCATTATAAAGATTTGAGTTTGGTCTCGCACTGAATAATAACTCAAGTAGACCGTGTGTTAATCGAAATCTTTCACTATCAATATCTATATAACCGTTCAACAAATATTACTTGCTGATTACCAATATAATACACGTCATCTTTAGAATTATATGAAATTCCATAACTGATTGAATTATTCAGTTTTTCCGCATGAAACGTTTTTAGATATTGTGACAGCACATCTGTCGTTTCTGCTAGAACCAAGTAAACTGTTTTCAAATTTAGTCGAGCTTAAAAAATTGTCTGCTGAACTCTCATAACTCTGTTCATCTCCCTCCTCATTATCATCAATTTCCATACTCTCCTCTTTTACCTGTTCCTTTTTTGGTTTTACATCAGAGTGTGAGAATTTGTTTTTTCCCAGTTCAATTATGGGCTCTATTAACGGGAGAGAGCGTTTTCCTATTATATTCCTCCGATCGCTTTTCAAAATTGACTAAGCTTTTATGCTTCTCTCTAATTACTTTTCTCAATTTCTTAATCTTTTCGATTAAACCAACCTCCTTTCTATTCAGCTTCCTGCCTGTATGACAACATGACTGCACAAAGAATTAATCTCTACTGAACGGTAAGAAACGTATCGAGCGAATCTCGGTACTTGCCGCTATTAATTCCACACTCGGTCATAATAGTTAGAAAATTATGAGGTTTACGATTCCAAACTGTATGACAAAGTTTAACGAAATCTTTATAAGAAATATCTGCTCCAACATGATCTCTGTGAATTAATTTCAGACTCAATAAATCTACCTTGAAGATTATAATCATATTTGCGTTGTCCCTAGTGAAATGTTTCTGTGTTGCTCCATAACTCTGAATTAAATATGCAGTGTCAATATTACGATGTCGACCCATGGTAAAATATTCTCTTATTTGAGGTACGTGATTAAGTTGGAAGTCATCGAAAATGACAAGAGAATATTGTTGAATTTTGTTGGGGTGAGCTATAGATTCCGAATTGCTGTTTATATGAAATTCAATACCCTTCATTTTTGAAAAGACTTTTCTCAAAAACAAGTACTTATCTTGATACTCGCTCTTCGTGTGCAAGTATATAGTTTTAAATCTCAACCCATTCTTTGAAAAAATTAAATTAAATAGTAAATTGGTCTTGCCACAACCTGAAGAGCCTATTATAAGGATCCTTGCATTATGTGGTAATAACTTACCATTTTTACACCATGTTGGCATTTCTTTCTCTCTTATAACATTGTCGAAATTTACTATCGGAATCATGTTAGTCACGTGTACAGCATGCGATCTGATAAGGAACTGATAAGTTATCAAGGAGGAAGAGATTGTGGCTAGACACACCATAGCTTATCACATCGGGATGCAAGCGCTCTCCCCTTTCAATGCGCTGATAGAAGTTTCTCACCCGCGCCCTCTTCACGAGAACGCTTGAGCCTTAGCAAATAAAACTTCAGATTAAAATGAAACTGAGAAGCATTTTTTGATAGAGACGTATTATATTTACACCAAATCTTTGTCATATTTTTACACTGAATGGAATGTATTTGCAATAGATTAACAATAGATTATTTACAATAAATGTACTGTGATATTTACAATAGATTATTTACAATAAATTTACATGATATTTACAATAGATTACAAAAGATTATTTTTCATCTAATAGTTGATCTTAGCTAATATAACTAGGAGTTGAAAACCCAATCCATTTCACTAGCAGTCCTTTTTTATCACGTTTTAATATTTTTTCAATCAAATACACTTGTCTCTCCGATTCATTTAATTGTGTTTTTTTAATTTCTTCTGCATAAAACCTACCACTAATTACTTCTCCGTTTAGATCTCGCAAGCTATACGTTACAGGTTGAGAAGGAAATATAGAATGAATTACAAAATACTCTGCGCTCCAGTTTATGTTATAAGATTTATCGAAAAGAACCCTTTTCTTTGAGATTCGTACAACATCTCCTAGCTTAAATTTCGGTTTTGAATTTTTCAATTTATATCGTCTATTGAATGCAGAATTCAATGACATTAAAACATGATTACGATCTTTTTTCCTCACATCTTTAGGTTTCATTCTAATGGATGAATGCATTGTTGCATTATAATCTCGAACTAAACTGTCTAGTTGTGATGACCAGTTTTTGGTTCCATGTTCAGTTAAATATCTATAAATTTTTGCTTTAAGTGTTCTATTAAACCTTTCAACTATGGAGGCTTTCTTATCAGTAAAAACATGATAATGTTTAATACTATATCTATCTAATAATGCTTTAACTTTTAAATTAAAGAATTCTGTTCCTTGATCTGTTTGGAACAGCTTAACTCCTTTATTTTTAGAAATAATTGGCTCGAGAGCGTTAAATACAGATTGGCTTGTCTTGTCTTTTAATGGTACACAATATGCAAATTTTGAAAAACAATTAATAACAGCTAAGATATATTTGTAACCCTTATTAAAACGTGATAAACTTGTCATCTCAATGAGATCGGCTTGAAGCAAGTCTTTTTCACTTTTCAACTCATATTTGCGAGTGGGATAGTTCACACGCGGCACGCTATGAAGCTCTAAAGCTAACTTAGATCTAATAATATTCATGATATTTACAACAGTCAAATCAAAATCAGTGGTGTTGGATGATTGTCATGGGACATACTGATCAATCAGTTAGAGTGTTGAGACTATAATGTCCGAAAGGGAGAGTATCAACACCATTCTCAGCAATATACCTCTTATCATCATAAGGGCTCAAACAGATTTTTGCACATTCAACCTGATACATGGTGTGATTATACGATCTTAACATATTAAATTTTTCTACATGTTCACTACGTTCAAACAATGATTTCATATATAAATTAAAATTAAGCTTTCTACATTTTACTCCGCTCTGTACACCCTTTGCTATACATTTATTTACAAGGTTCTTCATTCTCGTTACAAACTAAATATGAGTAAAGTTTGGATCTAAGTCCGAGAAATCTATGGACAGGCTTTGACCCGGTCTCATCCTTGAACTTTCCTACAACTTTATTTCTCTCCATGGAAAAGCAAGGGTGGGAAGGTGGATAGTTAGAAGTATCGAAAAGGGTCAAATTTTCTCTAATCAACTGATACACATCTTCGACTTTAAGGTTTAGAAGAAAACTGTCGGTGTCAGTCATGCACAGTTCTATACGATCCCACGGTATAATTTTTTGTAATTTACAATAGAAAAAATCGTACATATGGAATTTACTCAACTCCAGTACACTGAAGCCGGAATAGACAGGCTTGTTCATTTTAAGTTCCAACTTACGAGAGAAAACCGCGATCACGTTCGGACTAATTATTTGCCAGCGTTTACATAGCGGGTTTGAAATGTACTTATCTAACCGTTTTTCATCCGTGATAATTTTAACATTCATTTGCTTACGACTACTCTGTATTGTCTTGCCAAATATCAGATTACAACAGGCCTTAAAGAAGGATATTTCAAATTTATTTTTCGCGTTCTGTCTATTCCGGATATTGAAGTCGATGTAGCTTTTCAGCCAGGGAGATTGGGAAAAGCTAATGACGCGATGCACTTTCAATAATTTCAAACCGAGCTGGAGGTAGAGCTTTAAATTGACATAGTGAACAATGTACTTTTCACGGTCGAAAAGTGTGTTCATGAGCTTTTTGGTTCCAGTTTGACCGTTCTCATTTGTTTGGTAGTTCCGACAGCAATTCGCGCGGGGGCGTTTGGTGGAGAGGGGCGAGGGGGAAGCTCGCATGCTTATCATGCAACTCTTGGGGGTACTTGAGATCGCATTCTATTATATACCCGGTTTCTGAATTGCTGTCCAAATTCGCGAAATCAAGGCTGGAAATTTCTTCCTCTGAGAGGAATTTGAAATTTCCAACAGGCAAGCTTCGGCTCATAGCTTCCGAGTATAAACTGTTTGCATCGATATAAAGCAGATAATTAGACGGTTTTGAAGGATCGTATGTTTCGGGTAGATGTTTGTTATTCGCCTCACAATAACGTTTACCGATAAATGAGACCCCGCCTCTCATTCCCGCCTCAAACATAAGATGCATGTCCGGATCTGTTAGTAATTCCAGTTCGACTTTAGTGTGTTTCAGCATGCAATTCCAGGTGAAGTGGGCAAGGGAAACAAAATGGGTCACATCGAGGCCGTATGAGCTAAAAAGCGTAGACCTCATGGATTCAAAAACTACCGCTAATAGCATTACGTCCAAACATAAATAAAAATCGTGATATTCACCCAGATTTTTCAGCTTGAATGTTGAGAACACTCTTTGCGCATGCTCATATTCTTCGCGAGACAGAGGTGTATCAGTTAAGTCGTTATGAAAACATTCGATGGGAGGAAGCGATGTTTCCGCGAATTTTTCGGGACAGCTCATGTACGAGTAGGGATATACTCCTTTTTTCAACAAGAGCTGTCTGTGTTCGCGAGGTGGATCATGAAACACCGAAAATAATCGTTCGAACTTCTTTTCCATGTCTGTACTCTCTACCAAATTACGCACCAATACTTCCAAGGATTCAGACATAAACTTGTAGGAATCTAAAAATTTAATTTTGCCTACTGAAAGTGTCAAAAATCTCTCTGACGTATTTGCGATGCAGGAAATTTCTTTTTTACATTTACCGAGCGATTTTCAGAATAAAATGCGAATCAAAACCGGAGAAATTATGAAAATAACACGATATGTACTCCGGAGTACGAGCTGTTAAATTACAAGAAACATGTGCCGCACACAAGTAATTACCGGTTTCATGCGCGTGGTGACGACATTTAATATCGCTGTCTAAAAACGGTTCAGCACAAAGCCCGCAGTTTACTGAATTTTGAAATTCACGCTCTTGACTCTCGGATAAAGCTTGCATCGGAATTTCTCGTTTCATATCCTCATACAAAATGTCACCGAGATCTGTAATTTCCTGAAGAAATTTCTCCATGATTTTTTCGTCTAAACTACTCGATCTATGGAGTACAGGTCCGTGAGCGATTTCCCCGTTAACATCGATAACAACGAAACAATACCCGCAGGGAATATGTCGCGCCGTTTTCTTTGTGTAACTACGAGTAATTTCATCAGAATCGGAATCATCATCATCATCATTATCGATATTAACAACGTATGTTTCTAAATCCGCGTAAATGGTGTACTTTTTCTTCAACGTCGCGCCTAGTTTCTTGAATTTAATTGTCTCTCCGCGTTTAGGATATGAAACGCGCTGAGATTCAAACTTGGAACAAAGTTCCACATGTTTCAACAAATTTGCTTTACCATCACAATTTCTTAGTTTTGTCTGATGTGAACCGGTGGAAAACAAAAATTACAAACATGTACTTGACCGTGGGATTTTGAAAGGTGGGAGAGAAGACGTGATAGCCCGTTTTTCCCGTTCGCGGTATTTACTAAACAGAAATGAGTTTTTCCTGCATCGCCTTTTAGCATTAAAAGATTAATTTGGTGTTTACGCGTGCGGAAAATGCTTGTACGGAAGGGGAAAAACTTTTTGTTGTCAGTACGCGATGACGTGAATTGCAATGTCCGGATTGAGTATTTCAAATTTCTTAATATCGCGTGTCGTCACCGGGAAATTTACACCTCGCGTATTAAGTGTGTGAGCAAACTTGCTCAAATACTTTACACTTAAGTCGAGTTCCTTGGCTTCTGATGGAAATACGCGAGCACTGACCATAAAAAGCATTTTTCGTCAGAGAGATTTTTCACATTTATAATACATTTTTTGTTTTTCAAAAACTGGGGTGTCTGAATGAAACTGGATGTGTATATAGGATTAAATTTAATCACGTTCACATCCAGTGATTCAATTTTCTTTAGCACCCATCCACTCCCATGTCTTACAAAATTTTCAAAAGATGAGAGGATTTTTCTCACAGCTAACATGAAATGCTCATTAAACTCTTCATAGTTCTCAAGCACATTTAGTGCTATGTTGGAGTAACTATGTAGATTTATTAGAGATGAGACAGAGTCACCAACCTGCTTGTCATCCATCACCACTAATTTATACAGCAAAACGTTGAGGACTATGAACCACTTAACATTCCCATCATAGCGTGCGGCATGTTCCCTAATTATATCGAAAACTCGACGTTTCGAGCTCTCGAGCACGCTGGTGATGTCGATATCCTCCTCATCGAGGGTGATGCGATGGCGGGCTGCTGCGGAATTGATACCACGTAGTCTGCGTTCCCTCGGCATGATTCTGAAAAAACAAAACGATCAGGATGAGATAGAGTACAACACAACATGTTTAGTTGTGAATTGTCATTGGTAGAAGAAGGGTGTGTGAAAATGATATCTCAAGATCACATAATGTTGCATGAAAGATTAAGATTATTATCTTTTGATAAAAGATGGTTGAAATCTTCTCCGCATTTGTCCGCGGAAAACATGGCGAAAGAGGGATTTATATTCTCATCTCCACCAGACATTGTGCGATGTGTATTTTGTTCAATTTATTTGGGAAAATGGGAAGAAAGTGACATACCAGCAATAGAACATGCAAGGTACAGTCCAAACTGTAGAAGGAAAGATAATATAACAATTGAAGAGGAGAATTACGATAATAATATTCTACGAGAATATGAAGAAAGATATTCAACTTTTAATTGTGTAGAAGATTCATCCGTCCAAGGAGAGTACTTTGAAAAACTACCTCCACACCATCTACATTGTGACTTTTGTAAATCATTACGCGATAAAGCAGAGTATTTTGCGAGAAATGGTTATTTCCTACATAAAAATCCATTATATCTGCAATGTGTCTATTGTAAATATATTATCGGTGAACCAACTGAAAAAGTAATTCATTTACCGTTTTGTTTATACGATGAGTGTGAGAAAGAAGAGCGGGGCTTGGATGTTCCGGATATAGCATATTCTAAAGATAAATCGCGTGCATGCAGTATATTGTAGAAGGTTTTTTCTCCTCCGAGGAGAAAACCTGTCCTCGGAGGAGAAAACCTGTCCTCGGAGGAGAAAAATAGTCATCGGAGGACTATTTTCCTCCTCAGAGGATAAAATCAAAGTAAAAATGTACTTACATGTAGTGCTTGATGTTGCGTGAATCTCCTCGAGTGTAGATAGCAGGCTAGAGGTGTAGATAGCAGGATACAGGTGTAGATGATTATGCTATGATTGATTCCTCTCAGGTGACCACCCTATGATTCCTCTCAGCTGTGTTGTCTTGACGAGAGCTCAACTGGTTATGAGGTTCGGAACTCGAGTTGAGAGGTGAGAAAATGCTGTGAAAAACAGTGAAATATTTAATAACTGAATCGAGAAATGCTATTTCCCTTATAATGTGAAATATTTATTAGAAATAGAGTGTTATAAAGTACAATAAATTATCGGTAGAGTGTGCTTTTCATAATAATAATAATAATAATAAGCTGGAGCAAGGTACTCTCTTAGTTGCGATCTTCTCTTTGTTGATACAACATCAAGCTAGTGTACTGAGATGGATAATGTGGAGAACAAGTCTTCAGATTCGAGCGTTCAATTCATTATAGATAGACATTTTAATCGATTAAGTGAATACCATTCTGTTCCTTTAGAAAAAATGAGATATCAATATAAATTAAGTGAACTCTTGGACACGCACCTAGATATATTGGCACAGTTAGCGGAAAAAGGATGGACAAATCTACAATATTTAACTTTTGTGAGAGAGTATGAAAAATTAGGAGTTTGGCATAGTGATAACTATAATCATATTCTTGTTTGTGATTTATACGGTTCATCATATGATAAATTCTGGGGCGATGGTGACTTCCCCGATTCGTGGAGATGTCCCGTGTGCGCATCTTAAAGACTCTATCGATAAAATTAAAAAAGTTATAATAGAAAACAATGCTCATTTAACAGAAGAACAATTAAATCAAGTTATCTGGAATTTTTTTCGAGATTCTGCAGATGAGACAGGCTTAGAACAGGATTGACAAAGAAAGTTCAAAATCAAGTATGTGTACAATATTGTAAATAAATGAAATGCAACAACTTTGCTACAGTTAAAATATTAAAATGTCATATTGATGATAGAAAACGCTGACAAGATTCATGTTTGAAAAATGAGATGCTCTTACTTTGATGTTGAAGGATCTAACATTGATTAACGAAAATTAGAATCATGGGTTTTATTGGAGATTTCTAGCAATGTCTCATGCTAAGTTCTAGACGAGATTTTTTTTTTCGTCTTCTAACACATGGATGCTATTCGAAAAATGATCGTGTGTGGCATACTTACAATCTGATAACGATCTGGGAGCACGTGTTGTTGTTGGGGGAGAAATTCGAATTTTTTTCGCCTTGTGGCACGCTCTCGCTCGCACGTGTCTGGAACAGAGAGAGAAACGAATGCTATATAAACACGAGCGATGAGAGGAAAATTCACCATTTACATCAGAGACAACAGAGACTTCACACACACACACACGAGATGAGTTCGCCGTCCTTTATCCTGCCGGATAGCCCGCCTCCGCAGCATGTGCTAAACTACTGGCAGCGCAAAGCTGCCGAGTCCTGTGCCAGCTCTTCTGCTGCTGCCGCCTCCGCTCCTGCCTCCACTGCAGCCCGCTCCACACCGTCCGACATCACCAGGGGGCGAGATGGTGATTCCGGACAGCCCCATCCAACGCTTGCGTCCAGCAGCTACGTGGGCTCCGCGGCGTGCTGTGTTGACGACGCTGTCGAACAACATCAGGCAGAGGCAGGCGAAGAGGAAACTCGACTTCGAGGAGGGCGAAGCGAGCGCCGAAGAGGATAGTCTGCTCCCTCAATCAAAGGTTAGTTTCAACAAATATATTATTATTAACTTGTGTATGCACAGATTTTTTTCTGTGATTGATAAAAAATCTGTGCACATACGAGTCTTTGATTATTTGATCTGAATATTATTTGAACTGATTAGAATGCAAGCAATATTTCCTCGAACTGATTAGAAATGGTATATGAGATATTATCGTTTGAAGTATTCAATCATGCTCAAATATTATTTGAAGTGCTTGGAATGTAAAGGAAATTACGAACTGAATTGATGCTAAGGAAATATTATTTGAACTGCTTAGATATTGTTTAAAGTATTCAATCATACATAAATATTATTTGAAGTGCTTGGAATGTAAAGGAAATTACGAACTGAATTGATGCTAAGGAAATATTATTTGAACTGCTTAGATATTATTTAAAAGTATTCAATCATACATAAATATTATTTGAAGTGCTTGGAATGTAAAGGAAATTACGAACTGAATTGATGCTAAGGAAATATTATTTGAACTGCTTAGATATTATTTAAAGTATTCAATCATACATAAATATTATTTGAAGTGCTTGGAATGTAAAGGAAATTACGAACTGAATTGATGCTAAGGAAATATTATTTGAACTGCTTAGATATTATTTAAAAGTATTCAATCATACATAAATATTATTTGAAGTGCTTGGAATGTAAAGGAAATTACGAACTGAATTGATGCTAAGGAAATATTATTTGAACTGCTTAGATATTATTTAAAGTATTCAATCATACATAAATATTATTTGAAGTGCTTGGAATGTAAAGGAAATTACGAACTGAATTGATGCTAAGGAAATATTATTTGAACTGCTTAGATATTATTTAAAGTATTCAATCATACATAAATATTATTTGAAGTGCTTGGAATGTAAAGGAAATTACGAACTGAATTGATGCTAAGGAAATATTATTTGAACTGCTTAGATATTATTTTAAAGTATTCAATCATACATAAATATTATTTGAAGTGCTTGGAATGTAAAGGAAATTACGAACTGAATTGATGCTAAGGAAATATTATTTGAACTGCTTAGATATTATTTAAAGTATTCAATCATACATAAATATTATTTGAAGTGCTTGGAATGTAAAGGAAATTACGAACTGAATTGATGCTAAGGAAATATTATTTGAACTGCTTAGATATTGTTAAAAGTATTCAATCATGCAACAATGATATTTCAATAACTGATATTACTCACTTTATGCAGAGAATTCGATGATAATCTGATGTAGAGATCTGAAACAAATAAGACACTAATCAAATATTTTTCAACAGAAACGTATGCCGGAACAGGAGGACTCCTCCCTCGTCCCCTGATAAAGGAGGCTGAAATGGGGTTTGTTGATCTGATCAACAAACCGGTGAGCAAGCCGTGGGTGCCACTGAGAGAGTTGGAGGAGGACCATCCCTACCGAATCGTCAGTGTGAGGGAGCACACTAATCAGCACGGACGCCGGATAATTTTGAAAATCATCAATGCAGGAAGCAAATGTGAGGTGTATCTACCTCAAAGATTTGCTTCCTGCATTGATGCAGCGAAAATTCGCGAATTTAATCTTACATGCAAAAATTATGTTTTGGTAGTTACGCATAAGTGTCCAAATTGGACAGATATAAAAATTGTTAAAGCATAACAATTTTTATATCTGTATACAATTTGGACACTTGTGTGTAACAAATTGTATATATGTATGTATGAGTAGTTTAATAAAATAAGTGTACATTTGATAAAAAATTGTTTTCAATTCTTACCTGTTGTTGTTGTTGACGATGTTGATAAGTTTGTAATGAATATCACACAGAAGAAATGGTTCAGCTGCTCTGTTGTGAATGATAATTTAAATAAGGTGAGCAGGTCTTTTATAGTTTGTTGTGAGCATGCTCAGTAGAGTTACCGCTAGAGGCAGACAGCTGTGCAGGCAAGCGCTGCCAGCTTCTCGCGCCCCTCCTTCTCGTGCTCCCACAGATGTGGGTGGGCCAGCATCATTTCTTCCCTTTTCAAATCACATTCACCTTTTCAGATTTGAAATAATATTCTTATCATTCAAGCAATGTATCACTTCAATCTGAGAGTATAGCATTAGATGTAGAAATATGAATTCACTTCCAACTCATTGGTTGAACATTAAACCAAATCAAGTTGATGTATTGATTAATTAATTAACCTCAGTTAATGTTCAACCATTGAGTTGAAAGGTAATGAAAAATGGTATGTAGGAGAAAAAAGCAGAGTTTGAGAAAAAAGCAGAGTTCGAGGAAACGGGGTAAAGGAATCTTGAGTTCAGCGGCGAGAGTTTTTAAAGGTTTGGCAGGTAATGTAACATCAACTATTCTAAATAAGGTAATTGATAACCTTGGAGAAGAATATCATATTCCCGGATACGAGTGGTGTGGCCCGGGCACCAAGGTTAATGAAAGGTTAAAGAGAGGTGATCAAGGCATAAATTCGTTAGATAAAGCTTGCAAGGCCCACGATATAGCCTATACTCAAAATAGTGATAATAAAACTCGAGCGGTAGCTGACAGGGCTCTAGCGAACGCTGCATGGGACATTTTCAAAAATCCTCAAACACCCCTTGCCGAGAAAGCACTTAGCTATCTTGTTACAAACGTTATGAAAGCTAAAGCGGCGTTTGGTGGGACTTTGAGAAAGAAGAAGAAGAAGAAGGGGGAGAGGAGAAGTTATAGTAACGATATTAGACGCAAAGCTATAGCTCAGTTGAAAAAGCATATTGCAGGAAAAGGATATTTTTTGAAGCCTTTTCCTAAAAGTGGTGGTAGACTTCTACCCCCACCCCCGCCAGCATCATATGGAGTGAGTTTATTCCCTCAAGTTAAGAAACGTAGAACAACAGAAGAAGAGTAGGAAGAAGAAGAAGAAGAAGAAGACATGAATATTGAAGGAGAATTGAGTAATTATGATTTGATTGATTGGTCGAAATTATTACAGATTCGGTTAAGAGGATATATATATGCTAGATGCATTACCCAAAAAAATTCTAAAAAACGAGAATGCCATTGTGAATTTAGCAAGGGAAAGCGAGGATGGACACACTGGGTAGCATATAAGAAAATTGGTTCTAATGTTTGGTATTTTGATCCAATTGGAAATTTACAACCTCCATACGAATTGGACAAATATTGGAAAAAAGAAAATGGAGTAAATATATTTTATAATGTAGAGCATATGCAACCATTAAATAGCGATTTTTGTGGTCATCTTACATTATTGTTTCTTGCAAATCAGTTGTAATTAAGTGATTGTGGTGAACACACAAGATGGTGGTTATTACATTACGATCTAACACAAGTGATCTCTATGAACATTTACAAGAAATTATAGAATTGGATAAAAATCGTGAATGGGAAATTGGATTGATTAATTTTTCCAGTTACAATAGTATTGCAAACATTAACAAAGGAACAAATTCCAGCTTCAAATATGGTGATAGATTAATCGAGTTGGATACTGGTGCATATGAAGTTGAGGATATTATAAAATCTTTAAAGAATAAATTGAATATTGATGACAAGAAGAATAAACTTATTATACGTGCAAACGTAAATACTATGAAGATTGAAATTCATTCTGATAAAGCCATTGATTTAACACGTTCTGATTCGATTGCTAAGATACTTGGTTTTGATAATGTTGTTTTGCAGCCAAATAAATGGCATTATTCCAAACATTTGGTTAACATAACAAGCGTTGACAGTATTCTTGTTGAGTGTAATTTAGCTTGCGGCAGTTACTCTGAGGGAAAACAAAAACATATAATCTACGAATTTTTACCAAAGGTTCCTAGCGGTTATTTAATAAACGAAGTACCATCACCGATTATTTATGTACCTTTGAATACGCATCGAATTCAAACTATTAATGTAAAGGTAACGGACCAGAACGGATCGTTTATTGATTTCCGCGGAGATACAATTACAATTAGGTTGCACATACGTGAAAAGTAATGGGTTATCTTATTTTCAACCCACGTTCGAATAAGACCAATCAAGTCATTAGAGAAAGGAACGCGATAGCGACAACACCTAAAAACAAACGTGCTTTGTCGGCTAAAAGCGCGAGAATATTAGAAAAGTTGGGTTTTATAGTCGATTGGCGACATGTTAGGCGGGGGAGCGGCGGCAATTAGTGAAATTCTGGATGTGGAGACAGACCTTCAGTTTTATAATGATATTACTAAATTCCAATTTCACACTCATACAGTTTATTCGGGACAGGAAATAAAAAACTCTGACGAGGCACGTATTGGCATAAATTCTTTAGATGTCTATTCTTTACCTTGTAAATCATTCATATTGATTGAGGGAACAGTTAACTGTACAAAACCGGGAAAAGACCCAGCCGATACACCAGTTGCAGCAGGCTATAAATTAAGCAGTAACGTAATCGGTAACCTTTTTGACGAAATACGATATGAATTAGCAGGTCAGCAAATTTCTAAATCAAGATTGATTGGATTAACATCCACAATTAAAGCTATATTGGTGAAAAATACTCTCGATAAAAACACATATCACTTGGCTGGTTTTGACAGAGCAGGATATGAGCTAACGGATAATACATTCACTTTCTGTGTTCCGCTGAAATTAATCCTCCCGTTTTTTGAAGATTTTCAAAGAATAATTTTAAATTTGAAACAGGAACTCGTCTTATTGAGGTCACCGACAGATCTAAATTGTGTTGAGTCTCAAAGCGGAACAAACGTTAGTGTGAAAATTACAAAACTGCAATGGCGCATGCCCTACATAACTTTAGAAGATCATGTAAGACTGAAATTTTTGAGACTGCTCGATGCTGACACTCCACTGAAATTAGGTTTCCGCCATTGGGAAATTTGTGAATTACCAAATTTGCAAAATTCACTTAACCATTCTTGGGCAGTTCGTACCACATCGAGTTTTGATAGTCCAAAATACGTTATAATTGCATTTCAAACTGATCGTAAGAATAAAATAAATAAATCAATATCTAATTTCGATAGCTGCGGTATTTACAATGTTAAAGTATATTTGAACAGTGAGTATTATCCATATGAAAATCTGCTAGGTAAGAAGGAGGTTTTATACCGCATGTTCTTGGATTTCGCGCCCTCGTATTATAATCATTCAATCAATAGCGAACTCGGAACAGAAATCGATTTTAAAACATTTTGTGAATCAACACCACTGATTGTTGTAGATTGTTCACACCAACCAAGTCATTTGAAATCATCGACAGATGTTCGTATTGAAATGGAATTTAAAAGTGCAGTACCTGCAAATACTTCCGCGTATTGCGTTTTAATTAGCGATCGTGTGATGGAATACACACCTCTCACGAGTATGGTGAAAGAAGTTCAGTAATTTGTTGATAGAGTGCATCACTGCAGGTTATATAAGGTGTGTACTGCTACAAATGTAAGCCATTATCAGTTTCACCTTTGAACAGCCAACATGTCCTATTCTTTGTGTTCTGATATTTTGGATAAGCCGCAAACTCGCTCTATTGGTATTCAGTGCGATCTTGATAGTTTCTATTATGAAGCAAGGTGCAGTACGCCGAAGCCGCTGGAGGTGGAGGAGGAGGAGGGGAGAGACGCAGGATTACCGAAGCCGCTGCAGGTGGGGGAGGACAAAGGAGGATTTGAGGAACCCCCCGCCGCGCCGCCGCCCCGCCGCCGCCGCTGAGGGGAGAGACAAAGCCCTACGAAGAGAAAGAAGGTCAAGCGACTGCTAAAATTGCTACAGGTTGATCTTCACTGGTTTAAACAAGATTGTAATCAAATTATTGTGAAAGAACTTGCCATAATTGATCAGTTTAATAATTATATTGTGTTCCATTTCAAATCGCCATTTGCAAAGACAGAATTGAGTGCAAAATTGTATAACGATGCAACATGGTTAGAACGTCACTATCATAAAATAAAATGGGAAGATGGAGATTTAGAATACAATGAGTCATTAATACGTGATTACCTTGCAGCTTATGAGAAAATTTTCACAAAAGGAACTGAGAAAGCAAAGTTTTTAAGAAGATTGCATAGCAACGTACAATGCATACCAGAGGATTTTCCAAAACCTGATTTCAGCTTTTTCACTAGTTCATGGTGTTATGCTGCATGCAACATTCATAAAAATAAACCACATTCTCGCTGTGCGTTATTCTCTGCCCAACATTATAATTCTTTGTTGTTTAAAAATATGTATCAAACAAATAATTTCTTGTGCGAAAACAATCGAATGCAAAGTATGAAAATGGCTCCGATGTACACAAATTCACAGAAAAGAAACTTTGCTCGTTATGGATTCTTCTACAACGGAAAGGATCTACAGTGTGTTTATTGCCTGCATGCATTGAGACTGCATAAAGCGCGTACATGTTGTCTATCGTCAATTGATGAAGAAAGACCGCTTAATTACTCTATAATAGTTCCTGCCTACACTTAGTTTTCTTCATTCGCTCAACAACATGGATCCGAGAAAGTGGTTGGCTCCCGACAACGAATTGGAAGTGAGGTTAAAAAACTGTATTGATTGGTACGATGAGTGTGAAAGTGCAATTAGGAAATCAACTCCTGAAAATTATAGTTTGGCGAAGCAATTGAAAGACATTTTTCTAAGCACGGTGAATTTAAATGATATAAGAGACTATCTATGTTATTATCGTCCTCATAATTTATGTATAGATAAGCTAATTAGAATTGAAGATGAAGTTATGTGTTGTTGTAGTGAAATGTGTAAATAAACGTTTTCTGCCTTCAAACGATTTTTCATTCCGATATCCCATTCACGTTTTTTAGTTTAGTTGCTGCTTAGAGCTAGAGCAGACACCACGTGTGTGGTAATCTTTAGTGCACGTGCGCCTATAACACGTGCATCTCATTAATTTAGAGCTAGAGCAGACAGCACGTGTGGGGTAATCTTTAGTGCACGTGCATATCATCAATTTAGAATTCTTTCCCCCTCATTCGACTCGCATCAAACATCTGCAAGATGCAGTGTTATGGTTTTTCAAAATTCAAAAAATTATCTCGTCTCTTGATGTCAATTTCATTTAATGAATTTGATTCAATTGCGAAGAATATTAAATTTTCAACAGGATGTCAAGATGTTGATTTACCGTTAACAAAAACAGAAAATGTACACTTTTCGATTCTATCTGAGATTTTCGAACTGCTCAATATTCTAGACAGCGGTCATCTACATTATGATTGTACAAATGATTCGTCATTATCTGTTGTTAAAAATTCCGATGAACTTTGGAAATGCTTGTACGATATTGCAGATAAAAAATGTAAAAGAACGTAGAGATTTATAGCATTAGATGAGAGAGAATTTCTCAATTCAATTAGATATAGAGAGAGTCATTGACCTCACTTGTAATATGGATTCACTTTAATCTGTCACCAAGGGAATTTTTCCCTCTCATCTATACTGGGAGAGAATTTCTCAATTGATTCTTATCTCCTTTCGGAAAGGGTGCGGGAAAGAGATGACATGAGTAAAAGAAGGAGATCTCTATCTCTATCATAGTAGAGCGAAATGGATTCACTTCAATTTGTCACTATAGCATTAGATGTAGAAATATGAATTCACTTTAATTTGTCACCAAAGGAATTTTTCCCTCTCAAGAGATTTTTTCCCCCACATCTTTAGAATTCACCTCAATCTGTCACCATAGCATTAGATGTAGAAATATGAATTCACTTCAATTTGACAGTAGACAGAGAGGGAATTTTTCCTCCTAAAAGGGAAATTTTTTTTTCCCTCACCTGGAGAGAGAGAGAGAGATATCTCCCTCTCACTCACTCCCCCTCACCTCCACTGGACAGGGGGAAGGGGAAATCTATTTTTAGAAAGAGAGAGAAAGATATATCTCCCTCTCACTCTCTCCCCCTCACCTCCACTGGACAGGGGGAAGGGGATTTAGAAAGAGAGAGAAAGATATATCTCCCTCTCACTCTCTCCCCCTCACCTCCACTGGACAGGGGGAAGGGGAAA